>JAXGGA010002354.1:0-124497 GCA_038373865.1 Uloborus plumipes | reverse complement strand
TGAATGGAAAACCGTGGCCTGGTCCGATGAGTCACAATTTCAGCTGGTAAGAGCCGATGGTAGGGTTCGAGTGTGGCGCAGACCCCACGAAGCCATGGACCCAAACTGTCAGCAAGGCACTGTTCAAGCTGGCGGTGGCTCCGTAATGGTGTGGGCTGTTTTTTCATGGCATGGACTTGGTCCTCTAGTGCGACTGGACCGAACATTGACTGGAAATGCTTATGTGCAGCTACTTGGAGATCACTTGCAGCCATTCATGGACTTCATGTACCCAAACAACGATGGGATTTTTATGGATGACAATGCGCCATGTCACCGGGCCACAACTGTTCGCAATTGGTTTGAAGAAAATTCTGGACAATTCCAACGAATGATTTGGCCACCTAGATCGCCCGACATGAATCCCATTGAGCATTTATGGGACACCATCGAGAGGTCTGTTCGTGCCCAAAATCCTGCCCCATCAACGCTTTCACAATTATGGACGTCTATCGAGACAGCATGGCTCAATATTCCTGCAGAAGACTTCCAACGACTTGTTGAGTCCATGCCACGTCGAGTTGTTGCACTTCGCCGGGCAAAAGGAGGGCCGACACGATATTAAGAGGTATCCCATGACTTTTGTCACTTCAGTGTATATATATATATATATATATATATATATATATATATATATATATATATATATATATATATATATATATATATATATATATATATACAGGGTGTCCACTCTAATCGTGGACCAATAGCTAATTTCTAAACCGTTAGAGATAAGCATATAGTTTATTTAGGAAAAAATCTCCAAATTACGAAAGGAATTTTGGGTCTATTCAGTGTTTTTCAAAAAATCAAATTTTGAAAGAGTTACGAAATTTAAATTTTTATACAGCCCCCCAGTCCTATCAATCATATTTAGTAAAAAATTCTTGACACTGTAACGTTTAAAACTAAAAAAAATCACTCTTCTACCACACAAATTGACCGAGTTATGACGTTTTGAAAAATCAAGATTTTGAATGATTTCGCATGCGGTCCCTTATGCGATCTCTCGATGACGTCATGAAATAATGCAAAATCTTTATTTTTTGAAAACGTCATAACTTGGTCAATTTTTGTGGTAGAAGAGTGATTTTTTTTTTAGTTTTAAACCTTACGGTGTCAAGAATTTTTTACTATATATGATTGATAGGACTGGGGGGCTGTATAAAAATTTAAATTTCGTAACTCTTTCAAAATTTGATTTTTTGAAAAACATTGAATAGACCCAAAATTCCTTTCGTAATTTGGAGATTTTTTCCTAAATAAACTATATGCTCATCTCTAACGGTTTAGAAATTAGCTATTGGTCCACGATTGGAGTGGACACCCTGTGTATATATATATATATATATATATATATATATATATATATATATATACATATATATGCATATCTATATATATATATATATATATATATATATATATATATATATATATATATATATATATATATATATATATATATATACATATATATGCATATCTATATATATATATATATATATATATATATATATATATATATATATATATATATATATATATATATATATATATACATATACATATACATATATATATATATATATATATATATATATATATATATATATATATATATATAATCCATGTGTACATATGTAAGTGAAAACTTTTGTTTGCAGTGAATGTTTTAAACGGATATTGGACACAAAGGATTAGTCTGATCATTTGTCTTTCCCAACTCCCTTACTTTTCGATTAAAAAAAAAAAGGCTACAAAGTCAAAAGGAGTTTCTATTCTGATACTTTAATTTCCGGCCAAGAAAGTATTTTTAAAATGCCATCCCTATCTGTTTCATGACAGATTGCTTCAATTAAAAGTTTTGCGTGGAACGTATTTCAACAAAAGAAAAAAAAATTCCATCAAAGCGTCAGATTTATACAAAGAAATTGATTTCATTGCAATAACCCTGAAATAACCCTGCGTTTTTGTTCCATAGAAGTTGACACTATAGAAAGTTCGCTAAATTTAAAATTTCAAATAATATCTTACAGAATGTTTCCTACTTAGAACTAATGTGAAGCATTGCTTTTAAAACAATATTTGTGTTCCATTAGTAAGGAGAATTTACATTTGACTTTTACAAACTTCTAATTATTAAGAGACTATTTAATAGATAAAATGCTTACCAATATGAATTCCTTTTAATTAAGTTGCGACATGCAAATTTTGTGTTACTTTTACAAACTTCAATATCAATCTACAGAGCTGGAAAAAAGGGTAAAAGTTCCGAATATATATATATATACATATATATATACATATATATATATATATATATATATATATATATATATATATATATATATATATATATATATATATATATATATATATATATATATGATGCCTTTCGTTCTCGTCATTTAGAAATAATGTGATCAAAGAAAATTTATAATATTGAGAGTAAAACAAAATTTAAAATACTGATGGGCTCAGATCCTTTGAGTTTAAACTCTTCAACGAACTTTAGCATTAAACTTTTTTTTTCTCAAACTATGGAACTCCGCCCACTGCCCGCTTCGCTCACCAACCCCCTGTTCGTCGCCTGCGGCGGCTCGATCACCAACCTGCTTCTTTTGGTTTGGAGTCAAATCAACTATATGCCACCGAATACGGCGTCCCCAAAGACAATACCCACTCCACCCATCCTGATGCAAAATAATCATTTTCTTTTACTGAAATGCTCACATACCCTTAAAAGCGCAGTAACCATTCCTTTACAATTTAAAATAATTCGCCAAAAAATAAAAGAGACCCCATCCTGATATAAAAAATGAAATAAAAGTAAATAATTAAAAAACATAGTAAAATATCTAGCCCAAACAAAAAATCCAGTTCCTTTACCTCGCAGAAAAAAAAACTCAAACATTCAATGCAATTCATATGAAAATACGTAACCAAATAAAATACCGTAAGAACAATGACAACATTTTTTAAATGTTAAAAAAAATAAAGAAAACATGCCATAAAAGCAATCATGTGTATTTTGTTGAATTAAGACGAGTAATAAACAAAACGAAGAGTCGCCTGTTTTGTTTGTCAAACACGATCCTTGGAAAAAGTTTTGGAGTCGTTTGATTGAATGTAATCTAGTTTTGCTCGACGCGACGTGAGCCTTGAAAAATAGCTAAACTAGAATCACTTCTATCTCCTGTTGTAATAAACGGAGAGAAATGAAACAAACACCTTCTTTTTCAGAAAAAAATATCTTTCCTACGATATATAACATTAAGGGGTGGGGGAGTTTTTTACCCCATTATTTGGTGAAGTATTTGAAATTTATGCTTAAAAATTAATTTAAAAAAAATCTAATTCGAAATTAAGAAAAATGGCGATGAGGTGCAAATCTACGGAGCTCGAACTAATTTTGTACAAATTTCAAGTCTGTAGGGGCTATGTGGCAGCATGGACGCAAGCCAGCCACAATTATCCTTTCACAATATCTTTGAACTATTTTTTTTTAATATATAGAGAAAACCAGGAAACAAGGGTCTGTGCGGGATAGTTGTACTATAAAAATAACATTGGAAAACAACTTTTTGCTTTTCATAAACGAATTATTAGTACTTCAAACGAATAATATTGTTTTTGCAGCTACCAGCTGAATATATATGAGCATATTTAAGGAATTTTTTTGCAACGAACGCAATGATCATAGATAATTCAAAAATTGTGATCTCTAGAAGAATTAATTAAAAAAATTAAAAGTACTCTTATGTAGTCAAGAAATAAGTATTCGTTGATTTAAAAGTATATTTTTCATCTATACTTCGTCAACACTTTTGCAGAATTAAAATATTTTTTTGCACTGAGTGGGTCATCTTTCGAGACCAACTTTAAAAGACAATTTTGACTCAGAAGCGAATATTAACCCATAAAACTTTGTTTAGTGAAAAGGAATTAAACAATTTTTCAATAAAATAGATTCTAATATAATAAAATTTAAGAGAAAAATCTCGACTCAAAATTTTAAAGTGCTTTTTTAATACGTTAATAAAGAATTGTTTATTGCTGACGCAGTCGTTGAATTTTAATGATAACTGTAATTATTGTAAATTTCAAGCTAGATAAATCTTGCACTTTTTTTTTCTGGGTAAATAATATTAGATAAATATTTGTATTTAAAATCTTCCCATTAATTTTTAAAAGTTTCTTCATCAGCACAACGTAATTATAACTTGAAAATTCACAGGAACCAATATTTTAAAGCAGCTTCCATTATTGGAAAAGCATTCCGTAAGATTCATTAGGGGATTTAGGCTGATTTGGAAAGATTTTTTAAAAAGTTGTTGAGAAGATTCAAATCTAACGTAAAAGAAGCTACGGCCTGATCTTAATGGTCGGCGATCCGCACTTTATAAGACCATAGTTACCATTAATCTTCTTCGATTATTTTTCTTCTAATCTTTACGCTTTGTTTACGAGGGCAATAAAACTGATGGCGTGAAAATCGTTTTACTAGAAAAAACGATCTTCGATGCAATTCAAAGTGAGTGGCGCTACACTGTAGTTTATCCAGTGTAATTAATCGAGAACAAGGTTTAAAATATTTCCATGATCTCGTGAAAAAAGGACAACTGGAGAACTTCGAGCACAAGTGAACCAAGTATACTTTCTATGTTTTTACAGTGAAAGAAAAATTGATGCTGAGGATTTGGTTCGTTCCAATTTTCAATGGCGTTAGGAATAAGTAAGAGCCTGATTTTAGTCATTCGTGATAACATTGAGTCATAATTTCTCATTTTTAAAATGCTTCACTCTATAACCCGTTTCATATGTTCATATTGCAGTTGTGTTTGCTGTAAACATAGGGAAAAACACTTCCTAAATACTGTCGGCCCCGCTTAAACGAATACTGTCAGTACCAAGAAATATTATTCAACTAAGCGGGGTATTTGTTTAAGCAGGGATTTTTAACATGCGTCTATGGCATCGATTCCAGGATTTTTTATTCGTATAAGGGGGGTATTCGTTTATCCGTTACCCGATTAAGCGGGGACGACAGTACTATATACTTACACAAATTTTAAACAAATATATTTGAATACATTTAAAAAGCACCCTGGTTCAAACCTACGATAGAACTTAAATCCACTATGAGCAGCGTCGAAAATGAGATAAATTGTTTTAACAGCGGCAAAATAAAATTTCAAGATGTTTAAAAACTCCGCCCCCCCCCCCCGCCCCCTTTCGTACTTTTACAATGCATGAAGAGCACTTTTAACAGTTTCAGAAATAGCTTCCAAACCTCTTCCAAACTTCAGAATTGAAGGGCTTGGAGGATGAAGGGGCTAAGTTACATTTTGAAAAATGAACACTCTGAACTAGGGATGCACCGATTAATCGGCCACTTTGACGATTATTAATAATCGGCAAAATCGGGCCGATTAATCGGCTGAAACATATTTTTCAGATATTATTCTTTAAAGTATACTTTCACTAGGAAATTATGATGAATAATTTTATTAACAGTAATAATAATCCACACAGTTGATATAAAGTTTTTTTTTTAATTAATTCTCCTACTTTGAATGAATATACATAGACAGTGATGCAACATTTTTCATGTGGCGATAGTTTTCTCCTTAGCACAGTGATTTCAGGTAACCTCTAATTTTCAAAGAATAAAAGCATTGAATTAAATTGCTACTAATTACTAAAATATATAAATTAAAATCACTCCTAAATTGGAGGGTTCACCACCTCCCCTCCTTTTTTTATAAATTTTTATTTCTCGTTTACATAACTAACAATGCGTTAATAATATTATTGACACTAATATGAAAATTGGTGCTAAGAAATTTGATAAAATATTGAAATTATTTTGTGAAAACTAGGAAAATGGAAAAAAAAAAATCTTCTCCCAGTAATAAATTACTTACTATTTCTCTACTTGGAATTGTATAAGAGATAAAAAAAAACAGTGATGGAAAAATTGGTAGTAGAAAAACAATTATCCTTATCATTAATCGGCTCAGCCGATTAATCGGTAATCGGTCAATTTGCTTATCGGTGCATCTCTACTCTGAACAATGGTAAGCTATAGATACAGGAAAGCAAATAAAACTTGCTACATCAAAAAGTAGATACCATTAGACCATTTCATACGCAAACTAACGACAAAGCCAGAAAACAAAAAATTTGCAACAACTGCTACAATAAAACTTTAAACTTTAAATACTCGCTATTTCGGTTTTGTCACTTAATGCCTTCATGTCCCAAGCCCTTCAATTATCGAATAGTATAATTTGCTGTGGGCATTTTTTTTTTCTTTTTTTTTTTTTTGTGTGTGTATGAAACAAAGAGTAAAAATATCATTTCATAACCTTGTTGGAAGAGACTAGACCTAGAGGACAGATCCTTGCACTAGATCTTCCAGTTTTTAAGACAAATATACTGAAACAATTTAATTTCTGGGTCATTATTTTCCATTAATTTATTTTTGTTAAAAACATTTTAATTGTTTTCATTTAGCATACCCTGTAAAAGTACTAGTCTTTAGAACTTTTTCTTATACGGGCGATTCTCTGTAAACTGGTAATTGGCTGTCCGGACCGAGTATTTTGAAAATAATAAAGTGTGCTAAAGTAATTATCGCTCGTAATACAAGTAAAGCATTAATACTTTGTGGACCAATTGCATTTGAAGTGATAACAATTTAATTTTTTTTTCTAGAAATTATCTAAACACCAAAATCACAGTCCCCTGGCTGTTCCAATCCAATAGTTTAACACTTCAAGGCAATATTTCAGAAACTCTTAACACTACACAAATTTGGCAATTAATATCTAAAAATAGAATAATGTAACTATATCTTTTTTATGAAATAAGGTATAATTACGTATTTCTAAAACTTGAAATTGTCATGTAAATTCTATCCGGAGTTTTTTCAAACAGTCCCCTGCCACGAATTCAAAGCTCCAATAGAAAAAATCTGTTACTCTTGCAAATGTTTTTTGGCATGAAGTTTAAAGAAATCAGTATGAATTTTCCGAAATTGCCGATAACGGTGTTGAAACGCCACTTTGTTTAGTTCGAGAGCCACATTTGTGCTGGAAGTATGCATCGTGATCGTTGCGAAAACAGTCCTCTGGGAAGTGATTTTGTTAATGTTAATTAGTTTAATTATGAAACATGTTAGTTATTTTGTCCACGATTTGTGCCTAAATTTATTGGTAGTCTCGTAACTAATTATGTTCCAATAGTTTTGCAGATATTACACAACAAAGAGCCAAAAGACAGTCACCTGGCACAGTCCCCTGCTTAGTTATACTAGGCAGGGGACTTACCCCCTATCATGATTTATCAGAAAAACACAAACTTCAATTGTCCCTCTTCCGAACCAAAGTAACAGATTAATTTTCTGAGCAATAGTATTATAATTATATGAACATTTCTAAAAACCATGCCCGGACAGATTTCGTGTGAAAAATGACGAGTTTACAGAGAATCGCCCATACAAATGATAAAGTCATCGAATTCACACAATTCACATAATCTTTGAAATGCGTATATGAAATGAGATAACAAGAGTTTTCTTGCAAATTAATTTCTGAATGGGCCAAACAAATAAACTTTCAAAATTAAAAAAATAGCTATGTCATTGATACTAAATTTTCAATTAAGCGTAACCTAACGTCGTCTTTTAGCAACTGAAATTCATTAAAAGTATTCTAATGCTTTCATTTGGCATTGGCTTGTAAAAATGCTTTCATTTGGCTTATCCTGCAAAAAAAAAAGTGCTGTAGTACTAGTAATAACTAAACTGATGCACAAAAGCAATAAATTGTGCCAATTTAGGTTGCATCTTTAGTTTCTGATCCATTGGAAAAAAAGATAACAAATCCTGAAACGAAAAGGAAATATAGCCTGAATTTCTGCGACAAAAATCAGTTACATGATCAACAAAAGGAAATTGTAGAAAGCACAAAAATAATAACCTAGGAAAAAGTGTCACGTTATTTTCAGCAGTGATCTAAAATTGGTAAAAAGAAAAATAAAAAAACTAAACAAATACAACTGAGTAAGGAAAAAGCTATTATAAAAATTCTGCCGGGGTTTTTAATGAAATAGAAGGGGGAAGAGCGACATGTGTTAGATGTATAAGTTAAATTAAATATGGGCTTAGGTCATGCAAAATATCAAACATTTATTTTGTTTCTTTTCCTGGGAATAAAGTCTGCCTTTTTTTTAATCTTGATTGACATGACAAGAACAACCGTTACGATACAAATTCAAATTATAGCTTGAAAACTATCTTTTATACATCAAGGGAACGTACACAAATGATGTTACGCTTTGATGGGGTAGAAGGTTCCGGAATTTGGGACAGTTTATGACAAAGGGAAGGGTAATAAGAAGTGGGACATCACACATTTTTTAATTTATAACTGTACTAGCTTATTACCCGGCGTTGCCCGGTATTGAATTATGTTTAACTTATTTCATGCAAAAATGAAATAGGTGAGCCTTAAGTTGATAATTCATTGTTAATTTTAATCTTTGTTGGAAAATACTCACACTTAAATGTGTTAAATGTTATGAATTTGTATGTTTAAAAGCTTATCTCTATCACTCTATATATTCAAAATTAAAAGAAAATGGCCATTTTGAAACAAAAAATTTGAATTTTGAGCTTTTTGGATTTTTTTTTTTAAATTCCAAAGCCCCACGTATGGGAATTCTAGTACAACAATTAACCTCTGAACCAAGTTTGATGAAATTCCGACGAAAACTGTAGATTTGTATGAGGAACAAACATATAAAAACGTAAATGTAACTATAGGGGGGAGGGGGTTAAGCGTCATCATTCACGGCCCGAATGATTGCAAGATCTTCTCGGTTTGGTTTGCCCTGTATGATGTACAGTATGACGTACGTGTTTATTTAAAATTAAAAAAAATACATAAATAAAAATACATAAAGTAATCACATGAAGTAGGTTACATAATTTTTGAAAGGGGAAGTGTAGTACCTTAATGACAAAAGGGGAATTAGGACGAATTTGTTGAAAAAAAGTGTGACGTCATTTATGGATGTCTCCCAACTTTAAAATAAAATAAAAAAGCAGGTTCATAGTTGGAAAAAAGCATATCTTTTTGAATATTTTTCATGTAAGATTTGTCTGAGGATCATTGTCTAACACGTTCAAAACAGAATCGAAAAATAATAAAATGACATTAAAATAATATCTTGCTCTTTGCTGATGTGAAAGCATTGGAATATATACGCTCCATTTATCATAGAATTGTTTTTTCCTTTAAAGGAATAACTTGTATCAGTATTCTTTTAGCTGTACAGCAAAAAAGTATAAGTTATCTTTATCATGCTTCTTTTAAAATGGAAATATTTTGACGTGGGTAGGAAAAAGATAAGAAAAAAATGCATTTTAGTGTCGAGCTGCTATCGTTGTGTACACATGGACGAATCTACTGTGCTAAATAGAGCATGATATTAGAATTTAAAATGAGCAAGAAGGCGTTCATTTGTTAAGTTTAGCATACGTGAATAAAAAAGAGAAAATACTCATATGGGAATGGCTGGAAAAAAGGTGAAATATTTCACGCAGTCAAACAAAGCTTTATTTGATTTTAAAATGATGTTTTACTTATCGCCTCAACAAGAAATAAATCTTTGTCAGAAGTAAACAATAGTATTACAAACACTTCAGCATTCAAGAAAAAGTTTATTCGAAATTAAACTAGTTTACATCTGATACGTATCGTAAATAAGATTCAAAGGTACCCCAGTTTCTCTAGGTCCTTGGTGCATGAATTCAAAAGATAAGTCAATTTGATTTTGTAAGAAAAAACATACTGTAAACTTTTATTTAACAAATAATATTAATGAGTTAGTTGTTATCAACTTTTTTTTTTTAATTTAAATTGAAGAACAATCTATAATTTCCGAATCATGTGAAAATAAAATTTAAACAATAAAAATAATTAAATAAAAATAGTAGTAATAAACTAAGAAAACAAATATCCATACTTCTACTAATTATAATCATGGATATGCGAGACATTTATTTTTAACTTGTGCAGCTGTCATCTTAAAAAGAATTTTTTGACACTTTTTTTCCTTCCTTTCATTCTTATTATTTTTTTTTCCTTTATTTTTAAATAAAACTTTACCTTTGCATTGTGGGTGTGATCAATAATATTTGTAGGGGACTGTGAAGCAAAGTAAAATAGTTCCAAATGATATTTTCAAAATTATGAAATTGGAACTTGAAAATTACGACACATAAAAAATAAACAATGTATTTCATAAGGAAAGTTAAATTAAATCATTATTTTTTTAATTCTTGGCAATAAATTAGTTCCTTCAAAAAATATTTGCCCCCCCCCCCCCCCACACACACACATTTTTCTGTACAGAACAAAGTGAAAAATCAAATATCTTTCATCGGATGAAAGAACAAATTTGGAATAAATAAACAAATAATGAGACAATAAACGAAAAAATAAAAAATTGTTCCAAACTTTCCCGCTGGATGGTGTAGTTATGGTAATTTAAATAAATTTCGGGCAAAATGGAAAAGCCTACTAAAAGGATTCGTTTAGCACAATCTGTTGTTCGCAAGAAAGATACAATATATTCGATTCCTAATATTTGCGAGCAGTTTAATAGTGTTTACAGCGAACAGTGATTGTGACTCGGGAAGAAGAGGAATTGAATGAAAACAGGCACATTACGGATGATTAATGCATTAATTACTCTATATGCAGGGCTATGAAATGATATTCTGCCGCGGACTGGTTAGGGCAGTAACTACGAATTTTCATTTCCCGCTTTAATTTGCATTTTTGTCATCTACTGTACTTTTGCTTGTACAAGCTTCCTTATTTTGTTTCCGCTGAAAATTAAGCACTTAAAACAAGTCCAATTCCAACATTTCTCAATTGTTAGAAAAAAGCTTAACGCGCTTCTTCAACTGGATGGTGTTATGCAAAAAGGAGTTAACCCATAAAAACCTGATTTTGAGATAATGGGCTTTAAAGTCGGCAAACTCTGGCAAAAAGCATGGAGCTCTATATCAATATACCAATGGGCAATTCCACGATAAGGTCAACCAGATGGTCAAATTTTCAAAATTAATATTTCTAAACAAATAAGGTATCATTTTAAAGGTAAAGAGTTGTATATTTTGAAATTCATGTCTAAATTTTGATAACTTATGTTTTAACTAAGTTACAAGAGGTCAAACTAAGGTCAACATCCAGAGCGTTTTCAAGCTACATTTGACGACTCTCAAAGAAGCTCTGTTTTTTCCAAAATATACATACTAAAATTATGAATTAAGACGAATAACTATTAACATATTCAATGTACAACAGGTGATGTTGCAAAAATGTGTGAGAATATAATTCATTTTGATTTGTGACAGAATTCCCATGGGGCACCTTAAGTGTTTTACGTCCGACACCAAAATGTACGATTAATTATGCTGGGCCAATAATTTTAAAGCTACATACATCTAACTTTGTATACAAAGTAAGATCTTCGGTCTTATTGATGTAACCAATTAACATTTTGTGACAAGTAAAAATTTTTAATTAAAATCTAGGTGTCGGACGTAAAGATTTTTTTACGTCCGACACCGTTTTCGTCCGACACTGTTACATTCCTTATATAACACTTGTTTTCAACTGTGATTCTCCATATTTTGCCTTTAATTACAAAGTTAAAGTGAAGCATGATTAAAAAAAAAATAATTTTGACTTTACTGTGCATACATATACTTTAAATTCACTTATTAAATAGTAAATGTTGCTTCATAATAATACTTTCAAAGTTTTTTTCTTCTCATGAGACATTTATATTACGACACTTACAATGCATCTGAGTTGTTCTGGAAACTCTTGAATTAATAAAAAGTGTATATACATATTATTTCTTTGAAAAGAACAGCAACCCAACTCGTAAGTATTCATCTAAAGTTTTAAAGGCTAGATCATCACAACACAACCTGTATTCTGTTTCGCAAAGAGTCAGAACACATTGATTTCGTAGTTTGATCTGTACAAGTGGATGCTTACATTTTTATCAGTGTACTGATTAATATTCATATTTGCTGGTTGATGCCATAGGAGGCACTGTGAAAAAAATCGTTTGGCGGTGCGTTAAAGCGGGAAAAATGACGGTGTCAAAAGCGGAGCAATTTTCTCAAGTTTCAGCACTTTAAAATCCAAATATGCACATAAAGTATATTCCAGCAAAAGATATACACATAGATACAAAGCATTTGCATCAGCACTGGAAAGCTGTTTTCTATATTCCAAACATCAAATCTGCTCATTTTGCCAAATCAGTTGGACACAATTAAGTTCAAATTGGTGAAATATCACGTGATAACAAATTAAGAACAACGTGATAACAAATTAAGAATCTGATAATTCCGGGATCGAAGAATCTGCAGATCTTGATACAGTAAACATCAATGACTAGGTTGTGGTAACGCATGATGCCATGCTTTGTCTTGGATGTATCACCAAAAAAATTACATTGTAGTATCAGTTATGCATAGTTCTAAAGGTTATTTTAAATGGCCAAGAACTGAGGACGAAATATTTTACAAATTACGTGACATTATAAACGTATTCGTTCTCCGATCCCAACAGGAAAAAAGGGCAGTTTAAATTTGATGAACCCTTTTAAATGTTAAAAAATAATATGTGTGACCTAGGAATAAAATTAAAGCTAATTTTCTTATTTAAAACTGTAATCATTGCATTTAAGAACAACGGTTTAGGTCCAATTCGAAGAGTTTACGTCCGACACCACTAATTTACGTCCGACACCAAGGTAAAAGTAGTTCCAAGTTCATTTTATTCAAAACAATATCATTAAAAAACTGTAAAATATGCTTTAATCATAAGTATACTATCGATCTTAGCTGTTTTTGAAATTAAAAGGTAAGCCAATTCGCAGAGTTTCAGTGAATTTTAAGTGAATCTCCAATTTTACTATTTGTGTGTTTACGTCCGACACCAACTCTTTAAATCTTCTTAATTTCTATTTAAGAGATCTATTTTAAAAAACTAACATGTTTTTTTATTCATTATGATGTAGCGAGTATTTTGAATACCAACTTAATCATTTCTATTCCGTTTATATTTGATAAATGGAACTAAAACTAAAAAATATTTCTTCGTTTTTTACGTCCGACACCATGGAATTGCCCCAATGATATGTTACCATGAAATGCTGATAGCGCTTAAATATTTTTGCTTAATGTAGAAAGCAACATATTTTACCATCACAGTTGGATAACTCATTTTTTTTATGTTTTGTGGGTTAACTCCTTTTTGCATAACACCATCCAACTATCTCAAAAATTCATTTCTGCTGAGATTTCCCTTTACGTAAACACAACAGTATTCATTTTTCTCATTACGTCAATTCTTTCGTGAGTAATTGAGTCTGGTCTTTCCAGCAATATACCGTGCAAAAGTCTCTAAATGGTCAGCATTGCTTCGTGAAATCAGTAACTTCAATTTACAAACAATTTTATAGTATTTGGGGATTCTGCGTAAGGAATGGTTATTCATTTGTTTTCATTAAGTTATTTCATGAGTTAATTGAATCCAGTATTTCAAACGATACTGTACCTCAGAGCCAGACTAGCGTAAGTCCAACCATGGTGGTTTTCACTTTATTTCTGCATTGTATGTAGAATCTTATTCCGCATTCAGCCGTAGAAATTTTATTCTATGAAAGATATTCCTTCACAACCATGCAACAGTATAAAAAAGCTCGAATTCTATCCTTTGCATACATCAAACAAACGTTTTCACGCTGTCCTGAAAGTACACAAAATGTGACTTAGTCTGACTTTGAGGTACAAAATACACCCTGCTTCGAAAGGGTGAACAAGCTCTTAACATATTAAAAAATGCCGTATAGCGTATAATCATTAGCTTCAATTTACAAAATGAAGAATCGTACCTCGTTAAATAGAGCACGCTTAAAACGAACTACTGCTAGAACGAACTGCGTTTCCGATCGCCGTCATTTCTGTTTATCTGTTGTTCGTCGGATGAGACGAACCGGCGGTCCCTCTGAGTTCGTCTAAACGAGGTTCGACTCTATATGATGGTTTTGCATCATGAATGGTTGTGCATTTTTATCATTGCTTTAATTATATCGTCAGTAGTTCAAATGAGTTTTTCCGACCGAATGCTTTTAACAGGTGTAATAGTTTTAAAAATTTTTAGGGGTTCTAGTATTATCGCATAAACTTTAAATTGGGTTTGTTGTTCAACTGTTTTTTACAAGACATGTGATGAATTTTCGTTATGAAGGATTATGCATTTTTATCATTATGATTATTCTATGAGTACTTGAAAAAAGTATTTTCGAGCGGGTGTATTATTCTCAACATATTAAGAAATGCTAGTACTCTTGAGTAAACTTCAATTAACAAAATGTAGTATTTAATGATTTTCCATCGTGAATAGCTATGAATTTTTATCAGTCTATTGATTATTTCTTGAGTAATTGAGACCAGTATTTCTGAGTGGGTGTACAGTTCTCAACATATTAAGAAATGCTAGTATTGTTGCGTAAACTTCAATTTACAAAATGTAGCATTTGATGATTTTCCATTATTAATGATTATGCATTTCTATCATTACGTTGATTATTCCGTGAGTAATTGAGACTAGTATTTCCGAGTGGGTGTACCTGTACAATTCTAAATATATTAAGAAATGCTAGTACTGCTGCTTGTTTTTCAATTCACAAAATGTAGCATTTGGTGATTTACCATTACGAATAATTATGCATTTTTATCATTACGTTGAATATTCCGTGAGTAATTGAGACCAGTATTTCCGAACGGGTGCACTATTTTAAACATGTTGAGAAATGCTAGTACTGCTGCTTGAATTTCAATTTATAAAATGTAGCATTTGATAATTTTTTCATTCATAAAATGTATTTTAATCAGTACATTGATTAATTCGTGAGTAATTGCGACTAGTATTTTCGAACGGGCGTACTATTCCGTACATTTTAAGAAATACTAGTATTATTGCCTGAACTTCAATTTAAAAAATATATCTTTTAAATTTTGAATTTACATTCTTGATGCAAAAACAAAGTAAAAAAAACAACAAGAAATAGCGACTAGCGCAAATTTTCACGCTTTTCCCGCCGGGTTCGCTCAAGATTTCTTTCTTCTTTCAGGAAAGCGGCATCTATTTCCCCGTTGACCCGCGAAGAACCGGGTCATGCATAGAGAAGGCATTAAATCAATACTGTTTTCTTGTGCAAAGTTCTCGCCTTCCCGTGTGTATCATTTAAAGACAACTTGCCGAGTCTGTGTTTCTTTAAATTGCATTTCGCTTTCCTCTTTTTGCCACTGCAAAGTTGGGAAAGGGCTCGTCTGGGGAAAACTGTGGTTTGAATATTGTATGAGGCACGCGTTTTCGGCTCTCGTTCGTAATGAGACCGTACAATGCTACGGTATTTATTGGTTTAAAAAAACGATTGAAGTTCGATCTATGGGACGTCTTGAAAGTGCAAATGTCGGCTGTTTTGTTCTCGAAAATTTCGAATTTTATGTTTTGGAAACTAAAGATATTATTTTCAAGTAAACATTTTTGTTGTAACAAATGCCTTCTGATTTGCGATGATTTTAACCTCTAAACATAAAAGTAAGAACTAATTAATAAACAGAGAAACGAAGATAATTTAAAATGAAATGATAATTACAGCTGTTAAGATTAATGCAAGCAAAATATCTTGCAAAATTTTTATCAAATAGCAAAAAAAAAAAAAAAAGCAAAGAAGATCATTAAATCAAAATATAAGAAATAAATATTCGCAGGAAAATATTTACCCGGCGATGGGGAATTGCATGCAATCTATAATTGAAGGGCTTGGGAGATGAAGGGAGGGGTAATGTGACAAAACAGAAATTTCGAATAGTTAAAGTTCAAAGTTTTATCGTTGCAGTGGCTTCAGCTCTATTTTTTTTCCTCTGGTTTTGTCGTTAGAGTGCGTATGAAATTAGTCTAATGACATCTACTTTTTGATGTACTAAGTTTTATTTACTTACCTGTATCAATTGCTTACCATTGTCTTGAGTGTTCATTTTTTAAAATATAACATAACCCTTCATCCTCCAAGCCCTTCAATTCTGCTGACCCACTCCTTTATCCTCCTCTCTCCTTCCCCCTCCCGTTTCTTTCTGACTTTATATTTAAGAGCCGTTTTTTTTAAGAATCAGGCAGTCAAAAAACTCGACATTTTTGATTTTGCTGAAAATTTCAGAATATAATCTTTATTTAAAATCATTAAACACGTGTTTTTTTATTTTTGCAAAAAAAATTTTTTTCTTTCCGTTTTGGGAGGTCAAAGTTGGACTTTGCTCTTTTTTTCAGTAAAAACATGCCAACTTAGATAAGCCAATACTTTTTGCTTTAGCAGTGAACCGTGGAACTGACAATTATTTTGTGTTCTACAATACCCCCTCTAACTGTAAGTACCGAAATATTTGTGGACGACTCTTACCGCAAAGGTCAGAGGTCACTCAAAGTTGTACGAAAAAAAGTTTTTTTTATGCAACTTTGACCGACCAAATCTTATAGTGGAAACAGTGAAACACTGTAGTGTTATATATCAGTAAATACCCACTAAAGAGCACTATCCAAAAACATGAAGATATGTGTTGTTGATATTTTGCACATTGAAATATTTGACTCTGAAATTGAAGAAATTGCAAAATTACCTGACTTTGAGGGTCATTATCTTCTTGCAGCATGAGTGAAAAAATATAAAACTAGCTGGAGTAGAAGCCTTTTTTGTCCCAGAAACACAATCAGTTAACAAACCTATGGCTAATCTTTCAGTTTTTGCATAACTCAGCTCTAAACTTTGAAAAATGAGTGTTTTTCGGCGTTAAGAAAAAAGGCCAATTACTTGTTTTAAAATAGGTATTGCTATTATTTGTAGCACTATTATATCCCAACTTCCTAACTAGCTGAAATGGCATCTAAAGATGGTTATACAGTTGAAACCAAATTGAAAATGAATTCTCGAAAATACTCAGTATACGTCAAAAACCATCTTTTTTTATTTGTCCAGGCGACGTTTTTTTTTTTTTTTTGTTGTTATAGCTCTTTATTCCGTTCGGTTCCAACATGGTAAGCAATTTATGTACTTCTTGTCGATTTAGTTGCTGTAAAACTGAAAAGTAATGTATCTTAAGTCTGATATAAAGTAATATATCTTGTCATATCAAGTTTATAATGTAAGAGAACATTTTAAAATGGATAATAGACCTAATCTAAAAAAAAAAAAAATACTTGTTCAGCTGCGCCCTCTTGCTCGATGTCGTGAATGTCATCAAAAATTTCCAGACCAGCACCGAGGGGCTTAATGTACCAAGATTTTTAGGAAGTGACATTCTGCTAAAGAGGCTTCTGATTTGTGAAAAAGTTCAGTTTTTGATGACATTCACAACATAGACCAAGAGGGCACAGCTGAACCAGGAGGGCACAGCTGAACCAAGAGGGCACAGCTGAACAGAAGTTTTTTTTTTTTGGATTATGTTTATTGTCCATTTCAAAATATTCTTTTAGCATTATAAACTTAATATGACAGGATATATTGTTTTATATAAGACTTAAGATACATTGCTTTCCTGTTTTACAGCAACTAGAACGACAAGAAGTACATAAATTGCTTACCATGTTGGAACCGAACGGAATAAAGAGCTATAACAAAAAAAACGTCGCCTGGACAAATAAAAAAAGATGGTTTTTTACGTATACTGAATATTTTCGAGAATTCATTTTCAATTTGGTTTCAACTGTATAACCATCTTTAGATGCCATTTCAGCTAGTTAGGAAGTTGGGATATAATAGTACTACAAATAATAGCAATACCTATTTTAAAACAGGTAATTGGCCTTTTTTCTTAACGCCAAAAAACACTCATTTTGCAAAGTTTAGAGCCGAATTATGCAAAAACTGAAAGATTAGCCATAGGTTTGTTAACTGATTGTGTTTCTGGGACAAAAAAGGCTTCTACTCCAGCTAGTTTTATATTTCTTCACTCATGCTGCAAGAAGATAATGACCCTCAAAGTCAGGTAATTTTGCAATTTCTTCAATTTCAGAGTCAAATATTTCAATGTGCAAAATATCAACAACACATATCTTCATGTTTTTGGATAGTGCTCTTTAGTGGGTATTTACTGATATATAACACTACAGTGTTTCACTGTTTCCACTATAAGATTTGGTCGGTCAAAGTTGCATAAAAAAACTTTTTTTCGTACAACTTTGAGATGACCTCTGACCTTTGCGGTAAGAGTCGTCCACAAATATTTCGGTACTTACAGTTAGTGGGGGTATTGTAGAAAACACAGTTCCACGGTTCACTGCTAAAGCAAAAAGTATTGGCTTATCTAAGTTGGCATGTTTTTACTGAAAAAAAGAGCAAAGTCCAACTTTGACCTCCCAAAACGGAAAGAAAAAAAAATTTTTTGCAAAAATAAAAAAACACGTGTTTAATGATTTTAAATAAAGATTATATTCTGAAATTTTCAGCAAAATCAAAAATGTCGAGTTTTTTGACTGCCTGATTCTTAAAAAAAACGGCTCTTAACTTCTTTTAGCAAGGCAGCACCAAGCACTAATTTTTAAAAGTAAAAGTTTCGTACACCAGCTGTGAGTGATTATCCTTAAGCCAAGATAAGGAAGAACGACATGTAGATCTACCTTCACCCTGACTTGAGGAAGTAACGTATAGCTAAAAACCAACAGATTTTTGCCTTCATTTTACGATTTGAGCCACACCATTGTTGCGGTCTCTCACTGATGTGCTAAACTCATTTCAGCTACCAGTTTGAAGGTAATCTCATCTTCAATAAGAGGACATATGAAGGGGCAAGAGGATAAAGGTGTAATGAGAAATTTTTTTTTAATTTCTAGAAAAAACTTTCAAAAAAAGGTCGTTCTTTTTTTTAGATTTTTTTCAATAGGTGAACCGGGTCATATTCTTATCTACCAACCATTTCTGCGACTAAGGAGACAGGATACTGATGGATTTATCAGCTTCATCCATGGTAGAAAGTAAGTTTCAAAAACTGTCACATATCACCCTTATCCACTTGCCCCTTCATTTGTCCAATGCTTGGTTATTGAAACTTCTTGGATAAGTTCATAGCCAAGGGAAAACTGCAGTCACTGGAAGTCATAACCGGGCTGTCGATATATGCTTGTGTAATTTAATACAGCTTAACTCTCATTCTAGTTTTTGAACAGGAAACAGGCAACCGTTTGTCGATAAAAACAGTCCATTAAAACAGTTTCTAGCAGTAAGACAGTATCAGTGTAATATTACGAAATTGAACGGGATACCCTTCTTGCTTTTAATAACTGAGCACTCTTGCGCTGAAAGTGATTCAAATATGTCAGTATACAATAAGTAAACAAAACTATACATAATTTGGAATTGTGCCATGAAGAGATCCACAGTTCTTTTTGAAGTAAACCAAATGTTGATTACAATAATATCGATGGTACATCTAGTCTTAAGCTCATACCACACTCAGCGAAATCCCTTAAACTTTGCTACAACTTCGAAGCGCTTCAACCGAAAGAAGTCCATCAGGGTTGCTAGTTTCTCGAAGAGAAAGTTGAATCGGCTAGAAACACAATTCTAACGAGAAAGTTTCTATGAAATAAAGATTTATAAGTAATTTTAAGAGCAAGAATCTGAGAGAGTGTCACGCCGGTGATTCATGACCTCTCAGATTTTTTCCAAAAAATTACCAAATGTTTATTATCTTATTGAAAGACCAAATCCAGAATGTTTTGCTCTAAAGTTGAGTTGTTTAGTTTTTATGGATTCCTAAAGTTGAAGGTGCGGCATCAAAAATTAAGCGGATTTTCAAGACATGGAAGTTGCTGTGAGCCAAAACTCTTACCAGGAACTGTTTAACTCCAATTTTCTTTTTGTATATGGAATATAGAAGGTTGAAACTTTACAAAATGAATGTTAAGTTTGAGGTAAGTTGTTGCCGTAAGGTCAGTGAAGGCCCTCAAAACAAGGCATTTTTGACGTTTTTTAGCGTTTTTGAGGTCCAAAGACAGCTTGTACATTTCAGTTGGCACGGCAAAAGTAGTTTCGTTTGAAAGACCAGAGTAAGCACTTTACAATAATGTATAAATAACCAAGGAAAGTTCAACGTGCTTTTAGTTGCGTAAGGCCGAAATATGAAAAATGTCATATTTTAGCGATATTCAACCGGTCATAACTTCCTCTGCCAACAACATATTGAAATATTTTTTTTGCCAATGTCATACTCCATTCTTTGTCTTAACAGAACAGTTGAGTCCTTTGAGGCGAAATGTGAAATTTTTTTTTACAAAAAATGTATTTTTTCCTGTGTATTTTTTGTAAAAAAAAATTTCACATTTCGCCTCAAAGAACTCAACTGTTCTGTTAAGACAAAGAATAGAGTATGACATTGGCAAAGAAAATATTTCAATATGTTGTTGGCAGAGGAAGTTATGACCGTTTGAATATCGGTAAAATATGACATTTTTCATATTTCGGCCTTACGCAACTAAAAGTACGTTAAACTTTCCTCGGTTATTTATACATTATTTTAAAGTGCTTACACTGGTCTTTCAAACGAAACTACTTTTGCCTTGCCAACTGAAATGTACAAGCTGTTTTTGGACCTCAAAAACGCTAAAAAAACGTCAAAAATGCCTTGTTTTGAGGGCCTTCACTGACCTTACGGCAACAACTTACCACAAATTTAACATTCATTTCATAAAGTTTCAACCTTCTATATTCCATATACAAAAAGAAAATTGGAGTTCAACCGTTCCTGTTAAGAGTTTTGGCTCACAGCAACTTCCATGTCTTGAAAATCCGCTTAATTTTTGATGCCGCACTTTCAACTTTAGGGATCCATAAAAACTAAACAACTCAACTTTAGAGCAAAACATTCTGGATTTGGTCTTTCAATAAGATAATAAACATTTGGTAATTTTTGGGAGAAAATCTGAGAGGTCATGAATCACCCCATAATGCTAGGCGTGACAGTTTCTCAGATTCTTGCTCTTAAATAAAAATATGTTATCATTCTAATGTTACCAAAAGGGCCTTTTTCTCCTTTTTTTGGGGTAAATCAGTCCTAATTTCAATACAGACTAAGTGATATGATTTAGCACGAAGACTTGGCGATATATAGCCAAGCTTTTGGTCGCCAAGTGTTAGCCGCTAACTTGGCAGCATAAACCAAAAGTTGGTGACAGATTTGGCGAAAAAAGTGATTTGTTTTTTTGTACATTTTTTTTAATTGTTTTTTTATTTTTTTTTTAAATAATTTTTTTAATCCACTGAATGATGTTAAAATTGGCGATATTTAGCAGAGTTGAATCATTGTAAAACATTATTTTGCATTGATTCGTGACAAACTAGGAGTGTAAATGTTTGACGTGTTATCTTGCTCACTCTAAGGCACTATTTTAACATTTAAGGCACCTGCTATGAAATTTAAACGTAAAAAGAATTAGTGCAGCGTCCATACCATTTTTTTTTATTTATTTTCACGCATTTAATTTTTCCCCGTGCTTTTCCTCTACTATTAACTATCTTTAAATAATTATTTCTGACATTTTGATATTATATTTAGCTTTCTTTACTTTACGATCAGCACTTTTCTAGACAGATGGGAAGTGAGACACAATGTTTTTAAAATGATTGAAAAATATAAAAATATTTTATCACATATTTATATTTTACTGTATTTTATTCTATACAAAAAATGAAAAAAAAAAAAACACTTTCGTGCGTATAAAAACTCTTCTTAATTACTTCTTTTTTTTAACTAGCCTTCTTAAAAATTGAGTTCCATTTCACTTCTAGCAAGTTCCCCTTGTGGTAATATATATATTTTTTTGATGTATGCTTTTTACGCATAGTTTCACTCACTAGCAATTCATGTATTGTTGAATGAAGGGATCCGCTAATTGTTTCTGTCATTAAATGCCAATTAAAATACTTTTTTTTTAAATCAATTCTCGATCTTTTTTACCTTGATAGCCCTTTTACCATTTTTTTCAACATTTCACTTGTTACTTGTTCACTTTGTTTTGTACGGACGTGTGCTATAATAAACTACTGTACTTACAAATTCCAGTTTTCTCCTAAAACGTTCCTAAATTTAGAATACTTTGAAATGTTATATTTGTAAAGTTAAACCTGATTCTGTTTGTACAATTTCCCACAGTTTGCAATAACATAATACGAAAACTGTATTCTGTGTTGCAAATATATGAAAAAGAACGGACGATAAAATGGCTACTAGAGTTAAGCTGGAGAACGATAAATAGAAATTTCGGCCGATAATACTCTACAACTGTTTTGGAAGTTTTACAATTGCTCAATTAACACGCTTATAAACTATTAATGACAGTACTCTTTTATTGTGAACTCTTTCACAACAGAAAATTTATTATCATAATTGCCAACGGTAATGGAAAAACTGAATGGGGAGTAACCCACAAGCAATTGGTTCTAAACGTGTTGAAAAATGCTCTAAAAGGATTATTATTACAATTAATAGACATCATGAGCAATAAAATTAATACTAATTCTGAAGGGAAAAAAAAGAATTTTTTTCAGCAAAACCTGTGCAACTAATAATCCCATTTGAAACTTTTTTTATATTGGAAATTTTTACGAACTGTTTCAGAGGAAAACGGCCTTTCAAAATCAAAACCAACGAGACACTTGTGAAATTGCAGTTGCTTTTCTGACTTCAAGGACTTCTTTGCGAAGATCATTAATGAACTTTTCCTTTTACCTCTCCTTTAATTAATTAAATTTAATAAGCCCCTAATCTTAAAAGGCCGAGTTCTTTCAGCTGAGCACTTGGCGATGTTCCGTGAATGTTTGGCGTGATAGGGGTTGGTGCTCTCTTTATTTGAGCAAAATGAGTGTTTTGCAGAGAAAATGCGAGCGGTTTTGCTGTAGTCACGCAATTTCCTCGTTTGTTAGGTGTTGCTCACGACAAATTAATCTTGCCTTCTTACGCCACCGGTGAACGAATTGTTAAGATATTTACTTGGTTATTTCTTTTCGGAAAGGATAGAATAATCTCCTAGAATGTATCTAACTGCTAGCGGTGCAACATTCATAGAAGAACATCGCTGATTCAAAACAACGATGTTCAAAATTAAAACATGGATGGTATTGAAACATCGACCTCTAAACATAGTTGTTTTGAAACATCAAACTTGTTAATGTATATCCCTACAGACGATTTTTATTTATCAATATAAAATTAATTCTTACTTACTTAAAAATGCTTTTAGGGTAATTTCTTGGCCAATTTAGCAAACTTGCAATTTTCAAAATCGTAGGAAGAAAATCTTCCAAAAAGGTATTTTTTCTACTCTTTCCAATGAAACCAAAATCGAGACGATACGATATCTATTTCGTATTATTAGAAAGCACCATTTTATACCGTTTTTGCATCCTAAAATTAATATCCAAACGGTTACGTACTGTTTTGCCCTCAAAAACCCACTTACGATCCTTCACAGGTGGCTAAGTACCTCCCTGCCGAGTTAGGTAGCAATCCGACGTAAACTGTAGAATTGTATAGGGAATATGCATACGCACATACATATATATTCTCTGTTTTACTTATACGTATTTTATTTGAGCTCGTCGTAATAAAATAATCTGCTGAACTAATGCATGAAACATGGTATGTTATGTCTATACCTCAGAGCCAGACTGACGTAAGTCCATTTTCGTTACTTTTCAAGAGAGAGCGGAAATGTTGTTTTTGGATAGGTCTCGTGCTCTTTTAACAATGCTAAGCAAGTATAAAGGAATTTCGTTCATAGTATAACGTTCTCATTCGTCGATGCGGCATAAGATTCTACATACAATGCAGTAATAAAGTGAAAATCACTTTTTTTTAATCAACGTTTGTCTGGCTCTAAGGTACAGATATAATATAAAAAGATTTACATTTCTTATAAATTTATCTCACTGAAGCATATTTTCTAAACGTATTTTTTCAGACTATCTTTTAAACTTATGTTGACGTGGTTGCTATCGCGACCGCATTATTTTTAGAGTATCCAAAGAACTCATCCGAAATATTTTCAAAAGTATTTCTTTCACATTTTTTTTCCTAGTAACTTCATTTGCGAGCAGCATTTTTGTCGATTTCTTGAAAGTTTATCTTAAGGCTCGCAGAAAATTGAATTTTTTCTTCGTATTTTAAGCAGCATAACTTAAATTAAAAGAGCGGAATCTCCAAAAAAAAAAAAGATAAAATTCCACCAAAATGAAGAAGACTCTCATCCCAGAATATTCATTCTAAAACTAAATGATACACAACTAGTTTTTTCCCCACTCACGCTGATGCAGTGAAACGTCAATAAAAGATAAAGTGTTAGCAACAAGAATTTTTTCTAATCCCAGCAAGTGTATTTAGGTCTTCTATTATAAGCATTGTCAATTTTAAGTCTTAAGATTCTGTATAATTCCAAGTACTGAATGTCATGTGTGTATATTTAGTAGAACGCGTATTATTATGTTTTCCATAATTAGATCATTCTTACGTTAATAGATTAAATATAAATTTGCATCACTGGAGATAGGCATGACTTTTTCGAGTTTCTTTAAACAAAAATAAAAGATTTTTTCCAAATCTGATGCAAAATTAAAAGCGTTTAATCGAAATGTTTAATTCGAAAATATCACTTAAAATGTCTGGAATTTAAACAACAACATTTGTCATTCTCTTTCTTTTTATTAAATGAATGTAAAATGAAAGAACGATTTAATTACATTATTCGGAAAAGATAGTGGTAATTAAATCATTTAAGTGGCTCTAAAAATAATTGAATTTTACATCCCCCCCCCCATTGCTAAATTTAAAACCTTATAAATCACGTCTGATGAAATCTTTATTAATACGATTTAAGTTTACTGATTTCTCATTTAATTTTACATAAAAAAGTTTCGGTAAACTTCACTAGAACTTTCACTTTTATTATTCATACAGACGATATGCTTTTAATTAACTTTAAAAAATCTTCCAGAATCATAAAACTTTAATAAGAATCATTTAATATTCATTTTTGAGCTTAAAAATATTGTTTTTAAAATTTCTCGTGTGTTTGAGCTCAATGTGGAAAACATATTTTTTAAATACTTATCTGTTGTCATGTTAAATTATTCAAATGCTGTTTCATTGTCAATTTAAATTTTCCATCATGTACTGTAAATATTGATAAAAAAACAGAAAGTTGCACAGAAATACTTCTTGAATAAAATATGGAACTCAGTTTTTGCATTGCAGCAACGCCTTAACGTGTCTTTTCATTACTTGTGCGTGGTTTAAAAAAAACGGTTAAACATGAGATGTTAAATGTATGCGTGAAATTTGAATTTAGAATGCTTTTCCTAGGTTTGTACACTTTATGACCACGAAGTGATGATAAAGCTCTTTTAAATCTTTCTTTTTCTTACGTTTACTGAAAACGGAAACCTTAGCGTCAGAGTAAAATAAACATATTTTTAGAAATGAAAGGAAAATATGTATGTAAAAGAGTTCTTAGTCTAGAGTTTTATGCAGATTTGGGTTAGTATGCTAGTGAAAAGAAACATATTTCTTATAATGCAGTTAAACTAATCCTGGTTAATATAATATTTGTACGAGACATTCAATTTTTGCCATTTACGAATACAAATGCAGTGTGAATTGTTTTCACCCAATATAAAATTAAGAAATAAAACACTTACATACTATTTAAAAAATGGTCATTACGTAATAAATTTCAATGTGTCTTGTAATAAAACCCGCTTTTTGTAATCAAATCGTTTCATTAACAGACTACATAATCCTCAATTTGTGCGGAAATTTTCGCAACCCCCTCCCCCTCTTTTTTTACGGAAGGTTTTACCTATTTATTTGTTTCTATCGTTATTATTACAGCGTTATCTTTTTTTTCCCCATCTCAAATGCTACTGAATTTTAGATATCTTACACAATTGTTATTCAAATTAGCTCGTTTAACTTCATTACCCCTATCTGCACGCTTAGTTTAGTAGTTACACCTTGTTTTTTCAGCATATATATATTTTTTATCAAGTGGATGTATTATTTAAAATAAAACTCAAACTTGGTAAATGTAGAATATAATGCACCTAATGTATACTGCCGTCATAACGTAAAAGGCCCTATATCCAAATTTTGCTGCTATTCATTTTTACAGGTTTTTTAATGTTTGTTTCTAATATAGAGTTATCAAAGAAATTTAAAAAATTTCTCCTGCAAAGCCCTAATTAAAAGCTAAAACAAATTTTTATTACAGCAAAATTTATGAAGGTTAAAAATTTATATCCTAGTGTTTCAAAACATTTTTCGCTTGGAGGTTTTCTTTCTTATGTCGGCAGTATATGATGCATAATGTATCGTAGTATG
The DNA here is from genome assembly GCA_038373865.1 of Uloborus plumipes. Taxonomy (NCBI): domain Eukaryota; kingdom Metazoa; phylum Arthropoda; class Arachnida; order Araneae; family Uloboridae; genus Uloborus; species Uloborus plumipes. The sequence goes on along the minus strand of JAXGGA010002354.1, from coordinate 97,922 downwards.
AAGTATCAGCGTTCTGAAAAAAATTGTACTTGGGAAATAATAATGTGTACTTGCGGTTGTAACCATCCGGTAACCAAAACAATACTTTTAATGAACGCTATCTCTCGAGAAGGGTGGAAACTAATCCGCTCGTGCTTTTCAACCATTATTATTTTTAAGCTATAATAATAACTCCTTACATATTACGTAATGTTGAGTTGAAAGCCTTCCTGATTAAATAGACTATTCAACACAAAAATAATATTCAAGTCGAACCAATAGTTCCTGAGATTCTCGCGTTCAAACAAACAAACTCTTCAGCTTTATATTATTAGTATAGATGCAAAAAAAAAAAAAAAAGCCGGATAGGTCAAAGTATGTGTTTGAAGTTTTTCCTACTGGCTACAATGGATACCTCAAATCTTCGGTGCATGGAGCTCGGAACACTCTTTAATGCTCCCTGCATATCTCGAATTTCGCCGCATCGGAAAAACATTTCCGACCCCTCATTGCTTTATGATTTCGAGTCATTAGGTTGAACCCTACCCCTTTTAAAAGTTCTGAGGCACTTAACTGGAACACCCTGGATATTCGAATATATTAAACTTAAAGGCAAAAGTTTAAAATTCCGGGAATAAAGGTCAGTATATGCGTAAAAATGCTTCACCTGGAAAAAAAGTTGAGCAAAATTGCATTAAAGATTTCATGATCTCGACAGGGGCCTCAGTGGCTCAGAGGTAGAAGTTTGGCCTCGAAAGCAAGAGGTCGCGGGTTCGATTCCGGCCGGCGCCCTGATTGTTATTTCCTCTCTTTGTGCTGTAAATCTTTGTGTTGTTATATACTCGTATGTTAATAATGAAGTCCAACTTATCGAAGCAATGGTACCCATGTCTTAATACTGTCTGATCTTCTTAGATAAAACCTTCCGCGTATTTACGCATGCGTCAGGTCTTCTCTGATCTTACCAAAATAGGGGTGTTAGGTAAGATAACAATAAGGGGAATAATAATAAGAACTCAAACCGAGCTCTTAGCCGTCGTTCTTAGCCGAGTTTGAGCCGTCTCAAACAACGTGGAACGATGCTAATTTCAAGTACATACACTGGCGAAAAGAAAAATCCCAACACCAAGAAAAAATTACTATAGATTAATGAAATTTGGGCAATGCAATTGTCTAGCTAACTTGTTTAATTGATTAAATGTACAAGATCACTGGCTAAATTAAGCTAAACTAAGCTGAAGAAAATGCTGCGCAAATGTGAAACTATGTTACTTTAATAACCGGTGTAAACTCCAGAAATTTGAAGGCAAGCCTGCAAGCGTGCATGCAATGTGTCATACAGGTGCCAAATGTCACTTTGTGGTATGGAGTGCCATGCTTGTTGTACTTGTTGTGTAAATACTAGGACAGTCATTGCTGACTGTGGATGATACTGGAGCTGCCGTCCAATGATATCCCATACGCGATCAATTGGAGACAGATCTGGGGATCTCGCAGGTCATGGTAACATGTCAACACTCTGTAGAGCACATTGCGTTACAGCAGCGGTGTGAGGACGAGCGTTATCCTGTTGGAAAACTTCTACTTAAAGGCTATTCATTAAGGCCTGTACTATAGGTTGAGTTATCATACTGGCGAGAAATTTGCAGTCATTGCATTTGGGATAACCCCAAAGAATGCTCCTGCTGGCAAAGGAAATTGCTCCCGAGACCATGACTCCAGGTATAGGTCAAGTGTCTATGCCGCAGACAGTTTGGATGCAGGCTGTCCCCTGGCCTCCTTCTGACTAACATACGACCATCACTGGCACCTAGCCTGAATGTGTTTTCATCAGAAATTACAACAGATCTCCACTCCGACCTCCAGTGAGCTCTGTCTTGACACCGCTGCCGTCGCAAACGGCAATGGTTTGCGGTCAATGGAATACCGGCTACAGACTACCTGGCTCGGATCTGTCCTTAAAGTAAGTGATTTCTTACCGTTCTTTGGGTCACGACGGTACCAACTGCTGCTCGAATGTCAGCCGCACATTCAGCATGATGCACCACAGCCGTACGCAGGATTCAGCGATCTTCCTTCTCAGTGGCAGCTCGGAACTCGATCTTCTTGAGGTAGTACCATCCCTTGACCATATCTTCAAATAATCATGCACGGTGGAAATATTCCCACCAAATCTTTCTGCAATATCGCGATATGAAAATCCACCTTCTCGTAGCCAAATTGTACGACCTCGTTCGAACTCGGTGAACTGTTGATAATGGCTTCTTCGTCTTCTTAAAGGCATTCCTGGCTAACATGAACGCAATGCGTCAAATTTCATGGGAAAATAATGCTCACGAGCTTTGCAACACACTTTTAAAACAAGCCTTATTTGCATGTTCTGAGAGACGCCAGCTGCGCCACACTTATGCGCGGAGCGCGAAATTTCAATCGATGTCATCTTTCAGTTGTATAGACAGGCCCACCAAATTTCTTTTATCTAGCGCAAGTCTTTCTTGGTGTTGGGATTTTTTTTTTCCCGCCAGTGTAGTTTAGTTGAATATTCAAAAAGATATAGCAAATGCAAGTTTTAAATGGGAAACTTTGGAAAGTTATCACCCACAACCCATCTACCATTTTTTAAGTGGAACTGTTCGCGAGCACTAGGCGCGGCTTTCAAGGGCAGACAGTGGTTAATACGACACTATTACACGACAGCAACAACAACAACATGATCTTGACAGAAGCTTGTATACATGAACTCGAATCTCCGTGAAATAACTTAAGCTTATTCCAACTATTCCTCAAACAAGAACTTTCTTACTTGATTTGAAGCTTTCTCATATCCGTCCTGGGATTAAGTGCACGAGTTATGAGGAATTGTGTCATTGATTCATTAATATGCTTCTGTGAAGCATAATGTAAACATTACGGGGACAATTTCTAGGTACACTCGACTACGATAATGCATCAATTGACTGATCGCTTGTCAAAACTGATCTTCCAGATTAATATTGACGGTTCAGAATAAGTGTCTAGTCTAATTTATGATTTCGGAAACGTTCTCTTCACTTGTTTTGGATTAATTGTTTTACACAGTGGCATTGCCTATGTTTGAAACTCAAGGTCGGTAAAATTGAACTAGAGGCCGAATTATAAATTCAATTTATTGGGTTGCATTACAAACTCACTCTTTAACAATTTTATTACAACATGTGATGTAATTTTAAACGCTTGCAAAGTTTTACTAATAACTTTAAAAGAACTAGGTACTTATACCATCTCTAATCTTCTTTTAAATTTTTCTTTTGTCTATTAATTTTCCTGTTGCTTTCCTGTTTATTGTATTATAGCCTCATAACCTTTATATATCAGTTGGCTTGGAATGATTCTAAACTTGTCCAAATCGAAAACAGTTGAAGTTACAGGTTTGTTGAAAATTATCGCATTTCAAAATGTTTATCAATACATGTTTTTAATTTCATATACTTATTTAACACAAAATCAGTAATCATAATTACCATTTGTTAATTAATATTAGAAAAAAATGTGCAGGATTATTAATGTAAATAATGCAACACCCCAGAAAAACTTTAAAAATCAAATGTGATAGAAACTTTAAGGCGCGAAAATACTTGCGCGAGTTTTTAAGGCGCGAAAATACTTGCAATAAGTTTATGTTTAAGCTGTTGGATCTTCAACACTGAAAGTAGTATAAAATCCGAAAAGCGTAGATATTTACAAAAGTCAGATTAGTGTAACCTAATAAGCAAACATAAAGCACCTTTTGTTTCTCAGCATCTTTTTTCATTTTAACAGTATGGCAAAAAAAAATTAGTCAATACAACGTATCTACTATTCAATTTTTTCTCTCTACCTTATGACAAAAGGTATAACAACGTATTGATTTTTTTTTTTATAATCTTTTGCGTGAAGGAATGTTTAGTTCTGTGAGAATGGTTTATCTTTCTTTCTTTTTAATAAAAAGTTATTAATTTAATACGTTATGTTTTTGTTTTTTTTTAATCGACAAACAGTTATGTTTTACTATTAACGAGCAACTTTTATATTTACTGATAGTTTTCTATTAATTTACTTCCTTAAAAAAACAAAATAAAAAATCTCAATTTTCTCTTTAAGGAAAAATAGCGCTAATCGAGATGTGCCATTTAATTTCTTATGGAATTACAAGCCCACTTCTAAACAGAATAGATTTTGCAGTCTGATTCACAGCAATCGACAATAAAGATATCAGCATTGAGGTACCTAAAAATGCTAATAGCAGCAAAAATAGCTATGCGAACTTAGATTGTAAAGCATGTCTTTTCTCACGTATATACCATTAACGAAATGCTACATTTCTTGCATTTTGCAGCTGCAGATGTATTGCATCGTAGTAGAGCAAAGAATACAACGGCGGTATTGTTTTAATAATAGTTTTTACATTTACAAAGCAAAGGCAACTTTTATACTTCGAGCTTCTAACTCCTACACTTCATGTTATTACTATTATATACATAGAGGACATCAATTTACACCTAAAGCACAATTATTTAAGCATAAAAGTATTACAGAAACAAATACATAATGAATGGTTTTGCGGAAAATGTAATGCTCAGCGTGAGAAAATTTGCTGCGTGCCTTGAATTTTTCTTCTTTTCAGCATTTGGCAAACCCACTTTAAGTTTTTCGTAACTTATGCAGTGCCCTCTTATTTAATTTAACAGAAAGGACTAATTTAACTCTAAACTGGTGATACAATCTTTTGTAACACAAATTGTGAGTAAGGTGCATGCACTAAAAAATAGATGTTTTTACAGCACAATACAGCTAATTTTGCAATAATTTTACAGTAATAAAAAATAAAATTGCTAGTTTCACTGTTTATTACAGTGCATTTTACAGTTTTAAACTGTAACCTCTGCTGCCAGTATTAAACTGTTGTTTTTACAGTGTAATACAGCTAATTTTATGGAAAAATTGATAACTTTATAACAACCTGCTAGTTTTACAGAAACAAAGTGTAAAATAGCTAGTTTTAGTTTATTACTGTACTTTTAGTTTTAAACTGGAACCTTTGCTGTCAGTATTATACTGTAAAAACAACAGCTTTTTTTTTTTTTTGCAGGGTGTTATTTCAACTCAATACTTCGTGGGACTTGTTTTATCTCAATTTCTTTTTTCTCTCAAACGGCAATTTAAACCAATTTAAGGAATTTCTGAAAATAAATTTCAATTGCATAGAACTGAAAAAGCTTGCAAATCATCAAATACGAGTAGTACTTTCTTTTAAAATGTATTTTCGTTTAACATAATTTAGCAAAAGAAGGAAACTTTAAACTGATTTTTATACTTTTTACTAGCTTATTACCCGGCCTAGCCTGGGTGCTTATTAATTTAACATATCTCGAAAAATCTTTGTTTTTATTTTACTTCATCTATATATATAAAAATGAATGTTGGTAAATGTGTATATGTGTATGTGTGTGTGTTCCCTAAGATCTCAGAAACTACCCGGGAGATTTGGCAGAAATTTTCACCGTTTGTTCCTTTTGGTACTGGGAAGGTTTAGAGACCAGTTTCAACAAAATCCGATGGGTAGTTATTTTTTATTTCAATTTCAGACCTGATTCTGTCTTTGTAATTTCAATTTAAAACTCCATTTTCGAAGGCTTCCATCAATCCAATCGAGTATTTAGTGTATCAACTCAACTCTCTGGCAGATAGTTATAATTGCTTGCTACCGTAAATTTGGCGATTTTTTAAATCGCGCCAAGAGCCCTCAATAATGGAAGTTTTCCTAATAACTATCTCAAGTATAAACGATAAAAAAGGTATTTGATTAACAGATTAATCTTTTTTAAAAAATAAATGAGACTCAGTCTCATATTTCGGAACTCCTTTAGATTTGTAGAGGCTTAGATGTCATGCATTATTTTCCAGACGAACACTATTTTGTTGTTTTCAATCAAAGTATGTTACTATATTTTCTCGCCAAACATCTAATCAATAGTTCGTTTTCATGTCCATTCCTTTGCTATGATATACTGCCATGTTGGAAATTATTTAAACGTCTTACGGAATGGTTTACATTTACCGCCAAATATAATATTCAAATTGATTTCAGATTGCCAAAAAGTAATTGATCAGTATATTTTTACAGCGTAATTGTTCATATGTAAATTTTTCTTTATTATTTTTTACCGTTTTTTTTCTTTTTTTTTTTTTTTAATTTAAGGGAGCAGTTGACGGTCTACTTTTTTGAATTGATCAGTGCATTTTTACAACGTAACTGTACATCTGTATTTTTTTTTTTTTTTTTGTTCACCATGCTTTTTTTTCTGAACTTAAGGGAGCAATTGATGGTCTACTTTTTTGGATTGATCAGTGCATTTTTACAACGTTAATTGTACATATGTACATTTTTCTTTTTTAATGTTCACCGTGCTTTTTTTTTCTTTCTTTTTTTTTTTTTTGAACTAAAAGGAGCAATTGATGGTCTACTTTTTTGGATTGATCAGTGCATTTTTACAACGTAATTGTACATACGTAAATTTTTAATTATTGTTGTTCAGCGTGCTTTTTTTTTTTAATTTAAAGGAACAATTTATGGTCTGCTTTTGCAAATATGTATTTTTATTTCTCTTTATTACTGTTCACCGTGTTTTTTTTTTTTTTCTTTTCTTTTTTTGAAGGAGCAATTGATAGTCTACTTTTTTGGAATGTCTAGTGCATTTTTAGAACGTAATTGTAAATGTGTAAATTTCACATTGTTATTGTTTACCGTGCTTTTTGTTTTTTTTTTTTTTTTTTTAATTTAGAAGAGCAATTGATGGTCTTCCTTTTGGATTGTCAAGCGCATTTTTGCAACGTAATTGTAAATGTGTACATTTCTCTTTATTTTTATTCACCGTGCTTCTTTTATAACTTTAAAGTAGCTATTTGTGGTTCAGTCACATTCTATTGTAAATATGTAAATTTCCTTTTATTATTGTATGTATTCACTGCTCTCTCTCCTTTTTAATTAATTTAAAAGATCTATTCATGGTCCAGTCACATTATACATTTTATGTGTCTCTGAATTTTATTTTCAAAACGAAGATCTCTTTTCACGATTTGTGGAGAGCTTCTTCGTCTTGATGTGTAAATAAAATTCCTATCTAAATCAAATTCTGTACCTCAGAACCAGACTAACGTAAGTCCATTTTCGTCATTTTTCAGTAGAGGGGAAAAACGATGCATTCGACAATCGTTTTCCCCCCTACCGAAAAATGACGAAAATGGACTTACGTTAGTCTGGTTTTGAGGTACAGAATTATGTGTAAAGTTTTTCATTGTTCAGTATTTTTTAATTTTTATAAAAATAATTGGTGGCCTATTTGTAGATTGTTCAGTGCGATATTTCAACTTTGCTTGATTTAGAATTTTTTAAATCTTTCATGCCTATTTTCAACAACGCTTTAAAGATTTTTACATCTTAAACACCATGTGGAGGCGATATATACATCTAGGCAGAACAACGTCTGCCGGGTTCTGCTAGTGCTAAAATGAAATAGGTGAGCCTTAAAGTGATAATTCATTGTCATTCGTCGTTGCTGGAAAATATTCATATTTAAATGTGCTAAATTTTATCAATTTGTATGCTTAAAGGCTTATCTCAATTACCCTATCAATTCAAAATTGAAAGAAAATGGCCGTTTTGAGACAAAAAATTTGAATTTTGATCATTTTGGATTTTTTTTAAATTTCGAAACCCCGTCTAGGTGAATTCTAGTGCATTAAGGAACCTCTGTGCCAAGTTTGATGAAAATCCGACGAAAACTGGGTTTGTATAAGGAACAAACATACGAATGTATATACAGGGTGAGTTTGACCGAATCTGCCATACCAAAGGGGGTTGTAGAACAGCCCAGGCGGAACATAGAATCACCCATTATATTGTCCTATTCGTAACCGTAACCGAGGTATGGCGGATATAAGAAAAATGGGGGAAAAAACAAAATTTTACAAAAAAGATCAATTTCTGAAGTTTCTGTAAGAGCTACACACAAAATGAAGACATACAGTAGCCCCTCGTTATATCGCGCCTCGTTATATCGCTCATTCGGATATATCGCTCTTTTCTTTTGTCTCCCCCCCCCCCCCAAAAAAAAAAAAACTTTTAATTCGAAGCCATTTTTGAGAAAATATGTAATGTGCTCAGAAAAGGTCTCTTTCTGCTTTATTTTTGTGGCAAAAAAGACAAATAGACCCCCCCCCCCCAATTACAAATTTACGGGGAAAAACGATCGGCCGATGATACAGCAGCAGCATGTTTTCCTGATGAATTGAATCGAAAAATTGTTGAGCTAGACTTGGTAGATGAGCAAATCTATAATGCTTATGAAGCTGCTCTCTACTGGAAAATACTTCCAGATAAAACTCAAGATTTCAAGGCGAATAAATGAACTTTTATGTATGTGTACGTATAATTTACTTGGATGCTGGATAGAAAACTATTTTTAATGACTTCGGTTTTATCGCGCTTTCGCATATATCGCGCTTTTTTCTTGTCCCCGAAAAGCGCGATATAACGAGGGGTTACTGTATTTAGAAAGAACAGACAAAATCCTACAAAATGACAACTTTTTCATTAAGGTAGCAGCCTTTTACAGAGCTACAAGCTTTGAAATATGTGATTTAGCCAAACTTGGGCTTTAGCGTGGTCGGCGATTGTTTAATAGAGCTTCAATGTAACCTGACAGGAATAGCATATTTAGAGATTCCGGACTCGTGCATCCGGACTTGCCTGATTTACTTTATGTTACTTATGTTCGAAGGAGAGCGGAAATAATTTTCGAATACAATGGTGCTTCTGCATATTCTTCAAATGCGGTTTGAGACTTTTTGACAAAACAATCAGCTATGGATTTGTCGTTTTGGTCCCATTCCTTGCACACCTAGATCACCAGACCTGACGCCAGTGAACTTCTTTGTTTGGGGATTCTTGAAACAAGCAGTTTGCTGCTCAGATGCAACCAGTTTTGCAGGACTTGCACAATTGGCTTGATTGAGCAATAGCAAAAGGGAGAAATGAAATTTCCTTGAGAGCGACGGTAGTTTCCGTTTGTAAAAGGCAAAAGCATCTATCAGGTGTGGGGGATGATAATTTCAGTAGCTTTGGGAAATTTTGAAGATTGCTGACATGCAAATGTACTCATAGATGTTAGTGTAACTCTTTTAACTTTTAATTTTTCATTGTGAAAAGCGCGTTAAAGTAATGCTTCCTTTGTTTCTACGTGTTGTTGTCTTCTGTTGTGATTGTTAACTCAATTAAGCGTTACAATTTAATATCTAGTTATAAAACTTTCCTTTTTTTTTTTAATAAAGGAAACAGTGCACTTACATGAAATAGAAAGAAAATTTAGTACATGAAAGTATGACTCTTCGCTGGTTTCCATATTTTGACGAAGGACAATTTTCATACTGTTACAAACAAAAGCCAGAATATCTGATGAACTTAAAGCCCAATGTGATTTTCTGTTGTATCATCTGAAAGCTAGTGAAATGGGCCAGTTTTTAGTAGATTTGACCGGTTGTAGCACATACGGTTGGTTTTGAAAATATCAATTGAAAATATCAATTGAAAATTTGTGTGTCATTTTAATTCTGAGTGTTTTCGATGTTTCAATGCTTGTAGCTTGCTGTAAAAGGCCACTATATTAATAAAAAAAAAAAATGGTGTCATTTCGTAGGATTTAGTCTGTTCTTTCCAAACATGTCTTTATTTTGTGTGTATCTGTTACAGAAATTTCAGAAATTGCTCTTTTTCGCAGAATTTTGTTTTTTCGCTCATTTTTCTTATATCCGCCATAAAGGCCGATTCAGATTGCGAGCGACGCGAACGAACGAAGCGTTTTTCGCTCGCAGGTGAAAAATTCCGATCATTCATACTAGATGCGGGCGAAAGGCACGTGATGGTATTCACCCACTAAGGATAAAGCGCGCGCATCTCGCGAGAGCCAATGAAATCGGATGTGCACGCGGTCAAAACAGAGCAAAGATGGCGCCTTCCCTCTGACGGGCTGTCGCTCTCGTTGCAAATTTCGTTCGCCTTTCGCACGCGAAGATATCTAACATGGTAGCATGCTAGAACGCTCGCGACAGGCGAATATTCGCCGCGTTGTCATGGGAACGCATTCCAAAAACCGGTTTCGCGGGGAAAAGTTCGCTTCGCTCACGCGTTTCGCTCGCAATCTGAATTGCGCTTTAAGCGCGATTTAGATTGCGAGCGAAACGAGCGGGCGAATATTCGCCTGTCGCGAGCGATCTAGCATGCTAGATATTTTCGCGTGCGAAAGGCGAGCGAAATTGGGCAACGAGAGCGACAGCCAGTCAGAGGGAAGGGGCCATCTTTGCTCTGTTTTGAGCGCGTGCACATCCGATTTCATTGGCTCTCGCGAGTTGCGCGCGCTTTATCCTTAATGGGTGAATACCATCACGTGACTTTCGCCCGCATCTAGGATAAATTATCGGAATTTTTCACCTGCGAGCGAAAAACGCTTCGTTCGCTCGCGTCGCTCGCAATCTGAATCGGCCTTAACTCGGCTACGGTTACGAATAGGACACGATAATGGGTGGTTCTATGTTCCGCCTGAGCTGTTCTACCACCCCCTTTTGTATGGCAGATTCGGTCAAACTCACCCTGTATATATATACATATATAGATAGATAGATAGATATAAACTGTAACAGTAACCCTAAGTGACATACATGTACAATTTACAAATGAAGCCATATATGTAAACATTAAAGGACGTTTAAATGAAAAAGTAAAATTCTTCTGGCGTATCAGACAGACCTCACCAGCTGATGGTTTATTTCAAAGAAATTAACCTCATTTTATTTTTAAAAGACCGTTGAATTCAAAAGTGAAATTTTCTATGGCATGAGACACGCCTCACCAGTTAAAGGCTAATTTCAGCCACCCCCACCCTGTTTTTCTTCAATTTTGAATTTAGAAAGGAGTCTTCGCCTTAAAACATGAACCCTAATGTATTATGAAAGTGTTTCGAAGCAAATTTCGTTATGATTCACCAAGATTTTGAAGTTAGTTGAAACACGTTCAAACCTTAAGCGTCAATGTTCGCAAAAAGTTACAGTCAAGCCCGCTTATTGGAATATCGATTAAAAGAATATCCCGCTTAATATAATGCATTTTCAATGTACCAAACCGTTGTAGTGCATTATTTTCACCTCGAATAATGGAATATTTCGTTTATTAGAATATCTTTTCGTGGAAAAATGACTATTCTATTAAGCGGGCTCAACTGTATTTCAAAAAGAGGTTGTTTCAATTTGTTTCTTTCCGTAAACGTGCGACTCCTTCCGTCGCTTTATTAAATCATCCTACCAGCAAAATTATTCTCTCTGAGATATGCAAATAAAGCAAATAACGGTGAATCCCACTCACTTAAAGGAGTAAAAACTGTTTCCCTCGCAAATTACCGGCCAACGTGGATTATTTGTCATACGGCTCCTCGCGTGAGGGATAACGAAAAGTAAGAAATTAAGACAAGGACACTCCAAGGAATAGAGTTCTTAACAACACATACAGTGGAAATGACGGAGAAAAAAGAAGAGGAGAAGGAGCGAAGACTGTGAGACATGATTTTCATGAATCATGCAGTAACAGGATAGAACAGAAAAGTCAAACAGATAACGTGTCTACTTATACGACGAGAATATTTTATCCACAGCTATTCCAATGATAATAGCTACGAGATTAGCATAAGCTGAGGCTTCCATATACAGCTACGGTAATTGCGTTGCTTAAATTGATGTGTAAATGTACAAATTTTTCCCTCAGATTAATTTATGAATACTAGTAAGTTGTATAGCTTTGAAACTAATGTATTTAACAGGAAGTTTCATGCGATTATCTAAAGACTCTGTTCAAAGTACTAATCACAAGAACTTAATATTAGTACATCCTTTATGGGTTAGAATGATAGTAATGTAAATCAAAATTTCGCAACTTGAGTTGAGCATGGTTTCGGGTGACTCTTTAATTCATCTGTTAAAGTAGCAGTCTGATAACTTATGCCTGTTTTCATGACTTCTTTGGAGGGTGGTTTTTCATAGGAAAATAAAAATGAATTATCTTGAATATTAAGAGTTTTTTTATTTACATATTGAAAATATAAAAAAAAATTATTTGAAAAAATGCAATAGTTTATTACTATTATTATTGTCACTCGAAGTTGGAACCTCAAAAAAAATGCACTTGGGTGGCCGGGTGATTTTGGCTCTTGATGGTATCTGAAATCAAATATTCTTGATTATTCTTAATCTATAGACATGTCATTTTAGTCGGAACTACTGAAGTTAAATTTCAAGAGTAAATAACAAAATGGCGGACTTTAAAAAAAAAGGCATTTTATTTTAGCAAAGAAAGGGTTGTAAAATAAAAAGTTAGGGGTGAAAAATATTCTCGTTAGTACCAACGAGAACTAAAGTGTGTAAAACAGTCTGTTAAAATTTGGAAGCAATTGGTTCAGTAGAAAAAAAGTTAGGACCCGGGCCAACCATAAAAACAATGTTTTGAGACAGACGCGTTTTAAGTTCAACAACAAACTCCGAGGCGCTTTAGGAAACTCGTTATAACTCCCGAAATATTTCGAATTTCTGTCTGAAATTTTCACAGTATATTCTCACGACATTGTACTTTCAAATTAAGCAAAAAAAATCGATTTTTTGAACCCAAGTTACCAAACTACTACCTTAAAGGTTGGACTCCGAGGAGCTCTAGGAAACTCGCTATAACTCCCGAAATATTTCGTATTTCTGTCTGAAATTTTCGCAATATATACTCAAGACATTGTACTTTCAAATGAAGCAAAATATTTTTTTTCGATTTTTTGAACCCAAGTTACCAGACCTTAAATGTACTAAATGCGGGAAAAAAAAATTTAAAATATTGGCTAGAAGGAGAGCACCAAAAGTGAACACTTACCTGAACTGTTGTTATGGTGAGGTTAATAATGATGGAAATCAGCTTCTACTCCTCTTTTTGGACCAATATTTTTACTGGCTTAATAACAAGACTGCAAGTAGAACTCTAAAAAGCATCCCGTTTTCATAGTGTGCAAACCTTCATATGGAAGTATAGATCTTTTTACATTTTAAACTTAACCTTCCTCCACTACGGTAGGTCGTATCCGACCCAAATCAAATTTATATTTCGCGCTACAACTAAGTTAGCGAGCGCTCCATGGTATCATCCAAGGGCACCTACTCTTCAGTCGTAGGGAAGCTGTTGACCTGACCACATCGGCAAGGTAAGTACATTTCTTCACTTATCCCCTCTTTTGGTCGGATCTGACCCGACGGTAGTGTATGTGTTACACCACCGAATTAGAGGAGGGTTAAGAATGGTATTTTTTAATAATGCATATATCTGAGCAACAGACATTAGCACATAAGAATTGATAATTTTGTGCTATTTCTATTTTAACAAACGGAATCGTTTAAGCTCTAACCGATAGCTAGGCAACATCAAAATCACTATCCGGTGTGAAGCATTACGGCATAATGAAAGGAAACTAACAATTAGGATGCTGCAGATATTTTTCGGAAATTTACTAATGTCGAGACTTTTAAATCAATTGCACCAGTCGGTCTAACTGTGAAAAACTATTACCATAAATTTGGAAAATAGGTTCAATACTAAATGCAAATTACCTTATCGTGGGTTTTGTCGCTTTTGACTATTTTCTCACCGGTTACTTTTAATCCAAGTTTCCAAGAATATATAATCTAAACTCATCGTAGCTACGTTTGAAACTACATTTGGTCTGTTACAATAAAACCAGAAAAGAAAATGTTAATTTTAGCAAAAAAGTCTAACCTGAATAATGTTTCTTAAAGGTGCTTTTTTTTCTTAATACTTTATAACACTACTAAATTAAGGCATGATTTCATTTTCTTTAAATTGTCAAAAATAACAATTCACTTTGTGCCTATTTTTCAACCGTTAAAAATCGAATTTTTGAATTACTGCTGTCAAGCAAGAATGCGTCGCACTGATCAATAGAATTATCTAGCAATTTAATAATAATAATAAAACAAAATTAACTTTTAAGGTATTTCTTGCGACCCTCGAAACTAAGCCCTAAGAAAACTTCCCCGAGTACATCCTCGCTCATAGAATATAAGGAATTGATCGATTATTAATACACGTTTGCTTCAGAATCAAGCGAAAGACCACGACAGAACACCTAATAAGGCCGACATTAATATCTCCGGGCTCGTGTTTCATTAAAAGCACCTTCTTGAGGGCCAGAGATCGTTAATCAACGGTCTACTATCTTGTTCGGGCAGATGGTATTAATTATTAACCGGAGGAAGAATTAAGCAATCTTCAAAATGCTTTGGCTTGTGTGCGCGAGTGAAACTAGAAGCTCGTTAATCTTGATTGTTTTCGAATTCATATCCCTCACATTAAGTGGCTCGTTAAGTTCCGAAGCAGATATAGAGCATTCGTGAAAAATAAATCGCGTTCATTTTCAAAAATCTTAGTCTCATGAATAAATATTGAAAATAGAAGTAAAGTAACATAATACGTCCATAAAATTAGATGACATTAAAAACAAGCGCGGAAAAAAATGGATAAAATCAATCACTTAAATAAGATATGTTATGAAATTCCAGCATAAGAAGTATTATTTTCAGAATATTCAGATATTAAACATTTTTAATGAGACAAATATATTCCGATATTGGTATCATCCGTTGAATACAAGGATTTTTAGAGAGGAAGAAAAAATGCTCTTTTTAACCTTTTTTTAGAGAAAGATAGGCTAAAAACATTACAAATTACAACGATTTTAAAAATTAGCATAGGTAAATGATACTTTTGTGTTATTATCTTTCCTAGTAAATATAGATATAAGAATAAAATACGATTGGGGTGCTTGAAAAAAAAGTGTAAAACAACGTAAAAAGGCACAAATTTGAAGAAATTGCCCGCAAATTTGAGTGAGGAGTTTGCATGTTATTGTTCGAAGGGAAACTTTTTACGAAAGGGCTTTGATATTTAGATCCGCAACATTTTTGCCTGACGAAAGTGACGTAGTAGTTTATAATTGTTACCAAAAACAATGAAAAATAATTGTAATTTTTGAAATTTTATTAATAAATCTTAAAATTATATTGAAAGCTTGAGCTTTAGCAAGTATATATTTCAATTTCAGGCAGTTTAAACTTTTCAAATTATGCAGGTTTTTGAAGGTTTCTTTGATTCAAATTAAGGCGTCGGTTAAAAAGCATTTTTAGAAACTCTTGAGGTGTTTTTTTTTTTTTTTTTGAGAGCCCTTTGAAATTCTAATCCGCTAATTTCTCGTTTTAAGAAAGTAGAAGATAATGCACAGTGACACATGTATATATAGTTTCATAAAAAAAAGTAATGATAAACATAATCTATGTTATCCTAAAAGTGATTGTTGAATAGTTAAAACCTTTTCCGGTAATGTCCCATAGGATCCCAGTTTCAGTCCTATTGTGTGTTTTTCGACGCACATTTCTTTTTTTTTCTCTCAGACCGCAGTTTAAACCAATTTAAGGAGTTTCTGCAAATAAACTTCAAATGCATAGAACTCTATGATCTTTTCAACGCATCAACTAGCACCCTCTTTTCAAGTGAATTTTTTCTTAACAATCACTTGTAACTTGCATTTCTTATATTAACCAATAATATGCACTCCAAATGAAGGAGGCTCGGCTCGTATTATACTGGAACATTTCTGCCAATTTTATGCAATCTTTGCTTCACTGCGAGCAAGCGGTTGTCTCTCAATCTCGTAACAGCACTTAATTGAATTCTGCTCTTGTCTGCGGTGCTGTAACGTGATGTGACTTCTCGAACACTTGATTGATTGCGAGATTACTTCTGTAGCGACTTCTCGCCCAGCACAATCCCCCATCTGTGCCTCCGACGCCGAGGATTGTTTTATCTATCCCGCTGGAGCAGCGATCCGGACGGAAACTTCCAGGAGACGAATATTTTTCGCAATTATTTACATCAAGTTTGGATTAATATTAATGGGGGAGGCGTAACGTGAAAAGTGGAATTTCGTGGAAGACGTTTAGTGAAGGTTGTGGAAATAAGATTAATATTAGATAGATAATATCCTTGTCGAAAGCGAGAATTTAGTTAGTTTAGAAATCGAGAATTGAACTTCTGTTTTTGCTTTAAATTACTTTTCAATGGCGATGATTGTTTTATCCCTCCAGTTGGAGCAGCGACCCGAATGGAAACTTCCAGGAGACGAATATTTTTTGCAATTATTTACATCAAGTTTGGATTAATATTAATAGGTGAGGCGTAACGTGAAAAGTGGAATTTCGTAGAAGACGTTTAGTGAAGGTTGTGGAAATAAGATTAATATTAGATAGATAATATCTTTGTCGAAAGCGAGAATTTAGTTAGTTTAGAAATCGAGAGTTGAAATTGTGTTTTTGCTTTAAATTACTTTTCAATTCCGATGATTGCTTTATCCCTCCAGTTGGAGCAGCGATCCGGATAGAAACTTCCAGGAGACGAATATTTTTCGCAATTATTTACATCAAGTTTGGATTAATATTAATAGGTGACGCGTAACGTGAAAAGTGGAATTTCGTGGAAGACGTTTAGTGAAGGTTGTGGAAATAAGATTAATATTAGATAGATAATATCCTTGTCGAAAGCGAGAATTTAGTTAGTTTAGAAATCGAGAATTGGACTTCTATTTTTGCTTTAAATTACATTTCAATGGCGATGATTGTTTTATCCCTCCAGTTGGAGCAGCGATCCGGATGGAAACTTCCAGGAAACTAATATTTTTTGCAATTATTTACATCAAGTTTGGATTAATGTTAATGGGTGAGGTGTAACGTGAAAAAACAGAATTTCGTGGAAGACATTTGGTGAAGGTTGTGGAAATAAGATTAACATTAGATACATAATATCTTTGTCGAGAGCGGGAAGTTAGTTAGTTTAGAAATCGAAAATTGAACTTGTGTTTTTGCTTTAAATTACGTGGCAATGATGATAATAGTTTTATCCCTCCAGTTGGAACAGTGATCCGGATGGAAACTTCCAAGAAAGAGAGGATGGAGATGAATATTTTTCGCAATTATTTACATCAAGTTTTGATTAATAGTAATAGGTAAGGAGAAACGTAAAACGTGGAATTCCGTGGAAGAAGTTTAGTGATGACGGTGGAAATAACATCAATATTCGATGAGTGATTTTTGTGTCGGAAGAGGGAATTTAGTTAGGTTAGAAATCAAAAAATGAAATTGTATGTTTTTATCGTAAATTATAGTGCTTCTCTGGTAAGTTGACCTGCGACATTGATAATGTTTCCCATTTTGGGGTAGAATAAAAGAATAATTGGCTTTGAAATGAGTTGGATCAGTTTTGTAGTAATTTTGTAAAAATATTCCAGCTCAAATTGGCAACAATTAACCTTTTCCCATTACCCAAAACAGAATGAAACATTGTCAATGCCAGAGGTCAATTTATCAGAGGAGCAATATAACTGGCAAAAATACAACTTTAGTACTGCTCTGGTATGTTGACATTCGGCATTGACAATTTGTAGTTCTTTTTCGTTTATTGTTATCAGTTTTTGAATAAGGGATCGTTTTTCCGTTTAAGCGATCAGACACTGCTTTATTTACTCTGGATTTTCCAAAAAATAATTCAGGATATTAAACAATTGTAGCAAATCCTCCATATTTGACACCGCAAGAGATCTTGTCATGGATTGAAATTGATCAAACTAAACTACCCCATTACCATAATTGAAGGACTTGGAGGATGAAGGAGCTATATTACATTTTAAAAAATAAACACTCTGGACAATGGTAAGCAATGGATGCAGGTAAGAAAATAAAACTTGGTACATCAAAAGGTAGATGTCATTAGACCGATTTCATACGCACACTAATGACAAAACCAGAAAACAAAAAAGCTGCAACAACAGCAACAATAAACTTCGAACTTTAATTACTCGCAATTTCTGTTTCGTCACATAACCCCTTCATCGCCCAAGCCCTTCAATTAAAAGTTTGTAACAATTTCATTAAATATTCCCAAAAGTTTTAATGTTCAAAATGCAAAGTTTGATTATTACTTGATCAAAGTATTTTACTATGCTAAAAAGATTTTTTCATTCATAATATTTCCTCCTTCACTTCAAAATGATTAATTTGTAGTGTCAGAGCTAATAGCAGAAATATTCAGTTTTTAACTTACTACTCGTAAAAATATTTTTATATCTTAACATCAAAGATAGTGTTTTTGTTTTGTCCCGCGCTAAAATCTCATAAATATATCTCTCCTGAGCTATTGCTATGCAAATTTACATTAACAGAAACTTGTATACCAGATCATTCTATACTAGATCAATACGTCATCCTGAAACTTTACAGCTGCTTGGACACCTCATTTTATCATTAGTCTTTGAACTGACCTAATAGTTTTTGCTCTACTTGAAATAAATGACACCGATGATAGCCCCTCTAACGTTGGTATAAAAGTTTCTAGACTCCATCAAAAGCAGGAACTATCGATCAAGATACCGTTAAACGCGAAGTGCTCCCTAATAGGAAATCGCATCTCGTTTATGATTGATCAAGTGACGGACATTCTTTCCGTTACGATGGCAGAATCTTAATCAGAGGAAATTAATTCTTTCCGCTTAGCTGGACGAAAATTTAACGAGCATGATGATTGCACAAGATAATGAAAAGGAAAAGTTATCGAGCAAAAATATACGAGTGGCGAAGTAAGAATGTGAAATTTCAATGGCATGTCACCTCTACTATCTTACTAAAAATATTTAAAGAATGTTTTAAAACGAAATCGTCCATACAATATTATTTCTTAAATTCGCGGTAATAATATACACGGAGTAGCTTATTGGATATTAGAGGACCTGCATCGACAAAATGTTTGATATTGTAAAACCGATGTTCCCAAAAATCTGTGCGATAAATTTTATTGCAAAATGAAATGTCTGATGAACGTAATAACGATGCGAACAAACCAGAAAAAAACTACAAACTAAAATGAGCCAATGTACGTTTCTTTTATTATTGTTTTCTTTTTTTGAAAAACGAAAAAACAGTTATTGCCACACAAACTACGAAGCAATACACACCACCGAAAGTTTAAATCTCGGGAAAAATATTCCAAACAGAAGCCTCAAAATGATATGACTGATTATTCTGAAAAATAGTTTATAATATTGTGAGGCCTGCAAAAGATAGCTTTATCTAGTTAAATATACATTTCAAGTAGTCTTGTCAAAAATTAAGTTACTTTTAGATAGGTAAAATTACCAATAATTTTTTCATGTGTTAAATTACTTATTTACTATATCGTTAACACGCGAGAGCTTGCGCGGGGTCGAAAACGACCCCAGCCATTTTTGTTTCCATTTCTTGGAATTTCATAGACAGATAAGGAAACCATCTTTTGGGTAGCTGCCATTGTGTCCTTGATTGATATGAGGGTGTGGTTGAATTTTCTTAAATCCTGTTAATTCTCGTAAACTAGGGGGGTTCTTGCTATTGGAGTCTTTTACGACCGCACTCGAGTACTGACGTCAGTAAAGTTCTCGGAACGGAACAGGTGTTTGGAGTCGGTTCCATTCAAAGAATTTCGAAACATTTTGTAAAAAGGAAGTAGTTGTCAGCAATCCTTCTTCTAGCCATGATTTTCAGTTTACAAGCGTGTCGTTCACAATGATTATGTAGTTCTGTCCTAGCAAAATTCATATTTTTCAATTGCTTTTGCACTACTTATAACAAAGAAAAGATGCCGACTCCATATGAGCAAGGGATGAAGCATTTTAGCTAATTACTAGCCGATGGAGAAAGTGATGAATATGTGTCATTTCAGACGATGAAGGTTTAGCAATAAAGAAAACTTTAGTGATTATGACAGTGAAAGCAAATTTTCTTTTAGCGAAAATTCTGATAATCCTGATACAGATGACATCTTTATTGGAAGAGATAAAGAAACTATTTGGCAAAGAAATAAATTTAGAGCTAATGTTTGTACTCCAGTTCGAAATATAAGTATTTTTCTTCCTGCACCAAAGGGAAATGCAAAAAATGTTACTGATGTGTTTGAGAGCTGGAGCATTTTCGTAATAGTTCATAAAACACTTTCTTTATGCATTTCAAATCAAAAACTAATCATTGTAGAAGTCTCTGTTAGTGAAAAAACATAAATGAATAAAATAAAATAAAGAAGTCATGAAAAAAAAAGGAAAAGAAATGAAAAAAACACATTGGGGTCGTTTTCGACCCCGCGCTTGTCACTCGTGTGACAAAACATGGCGCGAGCTCTCGCGAGTTAAAAGTAAGTAAATTGACACAAAAAACTCTTATAACGAAAGCTATTGAAACCAAGTATATAGTAAGTCGGAGTAACACGCCACACCTAAAAAGAAACATTCTTAACAATGCTATGTTAATAAAAATTAAAAAATAAAACCTAACTTTCAGCTTTTTTGAGATCAAGCAATGGCATTTTTGGGTCAAGTTCATGCATCTTGACTGGTTCAAGTTGATTAGTATAATAAATTACCTCCAAATTTTCAAGTGTATTTTCTTTTTCCAGAAATGCTTTAAAATGACTAAAACTTAAAAAAAAGAAAATCCTCTTAAGATAATCGATAGAGACCACTTCGTTGAAGATATTCATACCTATACTTGTATAAGCTGTAAAGAAAATTTAAGTTTTTCATATAATTTGGATTAATACTTTAGACATTTTATAAGACTTCTTTAAGAAACAACTCTTAAAAACGTCATTTCGTTATTTAATTATTACGTCAGCATACCAGTGAGTTCATTTGAGTATCAACTTGACTCGCGATAGATTAAGTTGATACATCTGAAAAAAAATTCAGTTTTTTTAACAAAAACATTATTTTCAACAAAGATTTTGCAATCATTATTTGGGGTTAAAATAGTAATACTATTACGTGAATTTTATTTTCGTACGTAATATTAACGAAGATGAGAAACATAAAAATTTTAAAAGTGTATCAAATATATACCCGATTTCCCTTACAGAATGCTTAGATTTGAGTTTGAAAAACTGAAAGCAAGAGATTTTACAATGAAAGTTACGTACTCGAGTTTCGTAGTTGCAAACTGTTACATGCAACGAAGGTTCTTTAACTCCAAAACACGAATATGCTATTCTTATTCCGATTTTGTGCTTCAATTATGTTAGAGTTGTTCCAGCGTGCATTTGGGAAAGAACGTAAATATTTACTGTAGATTGCTTATTATTTACTTGAAAAAATGCATACAAAATATTCACTTCAAAATTTGTTTATGGCAAATCAAATAGTAGTTTGCTTGTTTGATCTAAAATTCAGTTTGCAGAAATATCTTTTGGAACTGCAATATTTCAATAGAACTCCACATAAGTAATGTATTGCCCACTCAGTTTCTTCTATTACAATTGAATTATCTTCTTTCTCACGGAAAATACATTTTCAAGAGAAAAAATTTTATCTTGTAATTAATTACATTAATCGTTATTAGATAAATTAACAGTCAATAATCTTCATACTAATCGAAAACGTAAATAAAAACCCGTATTTTTCTAATACTGTCGTCCCCGCTTAATCAGGTAACGGATAAACGAATACCCCGCTTATACGAATAAAACCGTCCGGGACCGAACATTTCCCCATAGACACAATGTTAAATATCCCCGCTTAATCGAATAATTTCCCCGGATAATCGAATAATATCTTTATCTTCCTTTGCAAAAAATTTTGTTAAGAAAAATGTAGAATGAAATAAAAGTGTTCCCACAAGACCGTGGAGCAAAGAAACCACTATTGTAGACTGTTTCAGAAAACAAAAGTGAAAGGCGAAAAACAAATTTTTTGTAGCACAGGTTGTAAGTTACTTTTTTATGATTTTCATATGAACGTACAATATTTGTACGCAATTATTATACTATTTTGTTGTTTACTTTTGTTATTTCAAAATCTTTTTACCAATAACATTAATTATTTCCTTTATATAGCTATTTTTTGTTATTACTACGTTTTGAGATTAAAATTGTCAAAATGGAAAGGTAAAAACATGTTCCCCGCTTAATCAAATGCCCCGCTTAATCGAATAAAATTTCTTGGAACCGACAGTATTCGATTAAGCGGGGCGACAGTAGGGGAGAGCGGAGCTAAAAGTTCCGCGGGTAAGTTGTTCCCTTTGAAATAGCTCAGCTAAGAAAAAAAATAAATGTATTTTGTCAATACGTCGTGAAATAGAATGTTATAGAGCACAAAAGGCAGCTATTTTAGCCAGCCCAGTGGCGTTCGGTATATTAAAAGCCGAGCACGTGCATTACTGATCTACGAAAGTAAATATTTTTGATTTTGGTGTTTTTGGTCTTTTGACCAAAATTTAATAGTTATTGTTAAGTTTTTTGGCATTTTTCTATGAAGATAGATTGTGCACCCTAATACCATGCGCTGAAACCATTTACGTTTCGTTACCTAACTTATAATTTGATGTTTTAAAGACATGTGCTTTTGGGGCTAGTTGTTCCCTTTTTTGGGGGCAAGTTGTTCCGCGAAACAACTTGCCCTAGAAAAATTAGCAAGTATCCCGAAGGAATCTTTTGCCCTATTCATCTGTACCAGTGATGCAGTAAATAAGTACACATATAAATAAATATTATATGATACTGTGAAAGACCGAAAGTGAGATGATACACTTTCACCAAAAATAAATCCTGAAATATTTAGTCTATCCGATAGATATATATTATATATAAAATTTTCGGAGAGCAAACTATGAAAGACATCGAAATATATTTCATACTTTAATATAAAAATCATATTTTTGGAGGATCTTATTTCAAATTTTAGCTTAATTCCTGTTATAACTGAAGACTGAACCAATTATTTTAGCTTATTAGCTGTTGAAGCTGTTAATTATTATATGTAATTTTTACATGTTGCACTGTCATTACTGTATTTTACCATATAAATGGTTTTCAGTTTACTATTTACTAGATGCGTTGCCCGGCTTTGCACGGTCTACCTTGAGAATAAACTTTTTTCAAGCGCCGCTCGTCTAAAACTTCCGATTAGATATTTAAAGTCGATATTTTGCCGGCATCCAGCACAAAAAATCTGTTATGGACCCCACACTACTTCCTTTTTCTTAGTAGATGCCTTCAGTGTTAAAATAGCGCAACAAATAAAACATTTACATCCCTAGATTGACATGAAACAATGCAAAAAAAAGAGTTTTACAATGATTAATTTTTTTACATATGGCCGATTTTAACATCATTCATCGGTTTTTTTCTCAAAATATCGCCAACAGCGCCAAATTGTACCGGAAGTCAAGAAATCATTTTTCCTCGCCAACATGGCGATATGTCGCCAAGTTGGCGTCAAACACTTGGTGACCAAAAGCTTGGCGATATATCGCCTAGTGATCGCGCCAAATCATATCACTTGTGTCTACAAATCAACACTGACCCCCCCCCCCCCAAATGGTTTAACCCCCCTGGGAACATTCAAATGCAACCACAAGGGGAGGTGCACAACTGGACCTCCCTCAGAGCCTACATATCAAAGTAGAAACTTCTACGTCATACAGTTTTTAAGTTATGTGACATACATACGCACATACATACATGCGTACATACAGACATCACGAGAAATATCGTCGTAATTAACTCGAGGGTGGTCGATGTATATATAATACCTATAATAACTTCCTTTGCTACGTAAGAGAAAGTAAAAAAGTCGTAGTAAGTACGATAAAACAGCTAATTATTTAAACGATATTTTTGTAGCCCTTTAATAAAGTTATACTAATATAAACCATTGTTTTTTTTCACAAATTATGTTTTTAATGAGCTATTCTTATCGCAGAGTGGTTAAATTCGAAATCAGCATCGTTATTCATCGTTTTGTTAATCTCGGAACATTTTGCCCCATCCACGGAACAACTTGCCCCAAGGCGGGGTTTGTTGTTACTTTTCGGCTTTACTTGTTATGAAATTAATTATTCAAAAATCTTACGAAATACAACTCAAAAAACAGTTTGTATATCAAAGGGACATATAATACTAGGTTTTAACCTCGGAATATTTATTCTAGAACCAAGTTTTCAAAACGAATTTTGAGCTTGATTAAAAATCGGAACTTTTAGCCCCGCTCTCCCCTACTAAAATTGGGTATTTCTTTATTACATCTTAAAACTTATCTCTTTTCATACATCCCTTCCTACATTTGAAAAATACTGCTGACTCAGGGAAATAGTACTTTTTCAAAAATAAAAAAACTACTTACGGCTTTGGAGATTTATCATTGTATCACATTGAAGTTTCATAATGTGTTTGCTGTACCTGTTTAGTGATTTTGCTTCATATTTGTTGAAAAATTCACTTCTTTCATACTTCAACGCAAAATAGTTTTCAATTTTCCCTCTACATGATTACCTTTTCGTAAAAAATGAGACTTCAACTGCAACTAAAACAATAAAATTATAATTTTCAAAAACTAAAACATACTGTAACGAGGCCGTAGCACCTTCAACTTTCTTCAAATGAGCATTCCAATCTTGAGGAAGTAACTATGAATTTATTTACAAGTATTTACACTATTTACAATATGAGCAGGAAACAATTGCTAAACATCCAGCAATTAGGTAGCAAAACAGTACACTGTACTCTCAACAGTAACTCAGCACCACGTATCAAACGTGAACAGTAATTAAGCAATTACAAAAGCAAAACAACCATTCGCCAAGCGAACGAAAACGAGTCACCAGATTAAATCTGAAAACAACTGACTGACTTGTGTTCAAGGCCAGCTATTTATACTCGAAACGTAGTTTCGATAATGTTCCAGCAAAATCCGGAGTATTCCAAATCATTCATAACTTGAACAATTCCATTGAGAAAGTTCTAGCGATAAAAAGAAAAAGAAAAAAGAAGAAAACACTCCGAGCGAAAAATGTCTTCACGCTTATTAAATGCAGGGCAAGTGTAAAAACTACAAAACGTTACAGGGCCGGTATACAAGTGATAAAAGTGATATCTTCAGATACTTTTGCAACATGACGTCAGATAAAACCAAAACTAATGAAAATGATGCAAGGCAGGAAAAACAACAACTATTTACAAGATTTATAACATTGCCCCCTTCCCAAGGACTGCACGTCCCGGGCAGTACAATCCCCAGAAAGGAAGCAAGGGAGAACTTACAGATGCACACATTACATGAAAACCAATCATAAACATGATAAACAATAACAATGAGAACATGAAAAAAATAATAACATTGATGAAGTAATATTACAGACAATTAAAGGCAAAAGTTATATACAAAATTTACAAACAAATTACCATGGTAGCTTTAGATTTACTTTACGAACTATGGCCATAGTATGGGGCTAGCCGATCATAATGTACAACTCTAGGTTTGGAATGTGATGTGATGACTTCTGGATCCTCACTACGACGTCGTTCAGCCGGTGGAGGACTGTGTAGGGTCCATCCCAATGCGACTGTAATTTGGGTGATAGAATTTTACGTCGGATGGGATTCCATAGCCACACCTTGTCACCTTCTTGAAAATCATGACCAGTGGACCTTGTGTCGTATCGGGTCTTCATCTTCTCCGTCGCGATGTTGATTCGCTCCCGTGCGAAGTGATGAACGTCTTCCAACCGGGCCTGGAGATCCTGGACGTATTCCTCAGGCGATGAAGGCGCATCTGGAGGGAGACCGAAGACGAGATCACAAGGTAGCCGAAGCTCTCGGCCGAAGAGCATCTGTGATGGGGAATATCCGGTGGTCTCGTGGACAGCACTGCGGTAGGCCAGCAGGAACAGAGGAAGTTTCTTGTCCCAATCCTGTTGATTTTTGGAGACCATAAGCGAGAGATTATTAAGGATTGTCCTGTTGAATCTCTCCACCATGCCGTCCGACTGTGGGTGTAGTGGTGTTGTTCGAGTTTTCTCAATTTTGAGGATTTTACATAGGCCCTTAAACACAGCAGAGATGAAGTTTCTCCCCTGATCGGAATGGATCTGCAAGGGTGTCCCATATCTCGAGATCCAATTCTGGACTAGAGTCTCTGCTACAGTGGTAGCTTCTTGATCCGGAATGGAATATGCTTCGGGCCACTTGGTAAAATAGTCAATGGAAACGAGAATGTATTTGTTCCCATCAGTAGTTTTCGGTAGAGGACCAAGAATGTCGATCCCGATTCGTTCGAAAGGAGCTCCTACGTTGTAAAGATGTAGCTTCCCGCGGCTTCTTCTCTTCGGTCCTTTACGGGCAGCACAGGCGTCACAAGAATGACACCACTTCTCCACGTCATCCTTCGCCTTGCTCCAGAAGAAGCGCTCTCGAACCTTGTGGAGGGTTTTCAGGATACCAAAGTGTCCTCCAGTCGGACTACTGTGCAATTCCTTTAGAACGTCTGGAATTCTTGATCTGGGAAGGAGTAACTGCCATTTGAATGATTTACCATCGTCAGATTCCCATTTCCGATACAGGACGCCATTTCGCAGCTGGAGAGAGTTCCATAGAGCCCAGTATCTTTTCGTTGCAGGACTGTAGATAGAAATGTCTTGCCAACTAGGTCGCCGACTGTCTTTTTCCATTAACTCTATGATAGGCTTTAGGTCTGGGTCTTCAAGCTGATCTTTTCTTACTTGGTCGTCACTCCATGGATCAGGATCTGAAGATGATGAAGTAGCAGTAACTTGACAGGCAGTAGGGATTGTCGTCCCGTACTGTTTCTCAATTCGGGAGCAATAATGGCAGTTCTCGGAACAAGGTCTTCTTGATAATGCGTCAGCATTCCCGTGTGACAAGCCTTTTCGGTGCTTAATCTCGATGTCATATTCCTAGAGCCGCTGTATCCACCTGGCTACCTGGCCCTCTGGATTCTTGAAATTCAACAGCCAAGTTAAAGAGGCATGATCAGTCCGGAGCAGGAATTTACGGCCGTAGAGGTAATGATGGAAATGTTCTACAGCTTTAACTATGGCGAGCAATTCCTTTCTCGTGACACAATAGTTTCGCTCCGACTTGGACAAGCATTTGCTCCAGTAGGCGATGACATGTTCGTTACCGTCTATTTCTTGAGATAAAACAGCTCCAACGCTCTCGTGGCTCGCATCGGTGTCAAGTATGAAGGATTTTTCAGGCTGAGGATAAGAGAGAATAGGCGTTGATGTTAAAGCCTCCTTCAGCTGTAGAAATGCATCCTCGCATTCTTTGGACCATTCAAATTTTTGTTTGCTCTCCGTCAGCTTATGCAAAGGTCGTGCAATATTGGAAAAACCCTTCACAAATTTCCTGTAGTACGTGCAGAGCCCCAGGAAACTTCGCAGCTGATGGACATTTTCGGGGCGGCTCCAATTCTTGACTGCTGATACCTTATCTGGATCTGTTCGTACACCTTCGGAAGAGATAATGTGACCAAGGTAGTTCACCTCACGGCGGAACAAATAACATTTGGTCGGGCTTAACTTCAGGTTGGCTTCCTTTAGCTTTTGCAGCACCTTCCTAAGATTAGCCAAATGTTCCTCAAAACTGCGTCCTGTGATGATGATGTCGTCCAAGTAGACAAGACAGGATTCATAAGAAAGTCCTCGTAACACTGACTCCATAAGACGCTCGAACGTGGCTGGTGCATTGCAGAGGCCGAACGGCATCACTTTAAACTGCCACAAGCCTTGTCCGGTTGTAAACGCCGTCTTCTCTCGGTCGTCGGGGTGTATCTCCACCTGCCAGTAGCCGCTCTTTAAATCAAGGGTCGAAAACCACTTGTGTCCGGAAAGGGTGTCCAGAGTGTCATCGATCCGTGGAAGAGGGAAACTGTCCTTTTTGGTGATGTCATTCAGGCGTCGGTAGTCAACACAAAATCTGGTGGAGCCGTCTTTCTTTCGGACCAAGACGATAGGGGATGCCCAAGGACTGGATGAGGGTTCGATGACGTCATTCTCCTGCATCTCTTTTACGAGGATCTCAACCTCTTCCTTCTTGGCGAACGGTAGTCGTCTTGGATGCTGCTTGATAGGGGGATGATCTCCAGTGTCGATCCTATGCTGCGCTAAACTCGTGCGACCAACATCTTCGGGTGTAGATGAAAACACCTGCTTGAAGTCGTTCACCAATTTTTCCGCAGCGTATCTTTGATCCTTCGATAATGCTGCACTCCCAATTAATTTCGAAGTCAAGGATTCGGAAGACACAGTCTCGGAGGAATCAATTCTTCTGATGATGCAGTTTACGGGAGTACAAGTTGCCAACACTTCTCCTTTCTTGATATTCCTCGGTCTTTCACTTACATTGGCGACTCTCACAGGAACTGCATTCCTTGAAAGGTCCACAAGCGTAGATGCCACTAGTACTCCTTTTGGGCTATTACTCTGGTTAGGATATTCAATTAGGCCGAATTTAAAGCTGTTGTTTTCCTTGAGGGAGCCAGGTATTAGTACTTCTGATCTTGGGGGAATCAATAAATCTGTTTGGGCTATTATTTGATGAGCGGATTTTAAGTTATTTTCAGCGTTGAAAATTGCTATATCTTCCCTCATCGAGTGCAGCTCATTATTTTTGAAGTCGATAGAAAAATCAAATTTTCTCAAAAAGTCCAGTCCGAGAATGAAGGGATCTGTAATGTCAGAGACGAATGCCGTGTGATGGTAAGTGGCGCTTCCGAACATTATTTCTAAGTTCACTTTTCCTTCAATCTCGATTTTGTCACCTGTCACAGTTTGGAGAGTAACGCAGGGCGGCGTCCATAAGATCTTGAGTCCAAATTGACGAGCCACATCAGTCTTAATAATGGTAACGTTGGCTCCTGTGTCCACAATCATTTCGCAGGGAAACCCATTCACATAAGCGTAAATGAAGAGTCCGTTGCAGCCGCCACTTCTTGGGGAAATCTGGAAAACTTTGGGAGACGTCTTCTTTTCTTGGCGAGCTTCGCAATTCCTTCGTACGTGGCCCTCACCGCCACATTTCCAGCACTTCAGTGGTTGTCTACTTTGGTCTTTGCGAGCCGCAATCTTCTTCAGGGTCCCCGACATCTCTTTGATTTGTCGCTCAATGGCCGAGAGACGAGTTGAGTTCGAATTCTCGGCACTCGCTTTCACGCCCCTGATTGAATGGCGATCCTTGCGGGACGTTTGTTGTGCAGCCTCGAACTTCATTGCGTAGACCAGACTTTAAGATCCTTAATGTCCGCCATCCGGAGAGCCGTCTGAACTTCTGGATTTCGCACTCCATCTATGAAGTAGTTCAGGGCCAGGTTATCGCGAACATCCGAAGGACAGTTCGAGAAGGCGAGATGGGAAAGCCTCTCAACGTCTGCTGCAAAAACTTGCAAAGTCTCTCCAGCCTTCTGGAGTCGGGATTTCAGCTGGAGTTGGCTGAATTCTTTTTGGCATGCTTCGCCAAAGCGAAGCTCCAAGGCCGATGATAAGGCATCGAAGTCGCGGTGCTTGTCCTCTGGAAGGTCTGTAGTATGTCAGCTGCATCCCCTCTCAGCGAGGCTGCAAGGTGACAGGCTTTCGTGGAAGAGTCCCAGGAGTTTGCTTCTGCAACGATGAGGAACTGCTTCTTGTAAATATTCCACGAGGTCTTCCCGTCAAATGTGGCCAGTTTGATGGATGGACGAGAAGTTCCAGCTGCAGCTACACAGTCATTTGAGTTGTTGCAGGATGCTGATAACTTTGATTCAAGTTCTTTAATTTTCTTTTCCACATGGTTTTCTACTGTGGTGATTCGATCTTCTAGAGCCTCCACTTTATTTTCCATGTTGATAAATTTAGTTTCCACCAAACTTTTCATTGACGTTAGATCGCTCTTAATTTCTTCTTGACTTGAAGTTATGCTAGCGGTTAAATCACTCTTTAATTGTTCTTGATTAGTAGCCAGATCATTTTTTAACTGTTCTTGATTAGTAGCCAGATCATTTTTTAACTGTTCTTGATTAGTAGCCAGATCATTTTTTAACTGTTCTTGATTAGTAACCAGATCATTTTTTAATTGTTCTTGATTAGTAGCCATAATCGCCATATCATTCTTAACAGCGTTGATAGCATCAAGGAGTTTGTTTAGTTGTTCCTCCATTGCTCGAGTAATCACCATAAAATTCTGAAGTCAAAAAGTCCTCAGGAAGAAAAGTCCAAGTTCACAGAAAGTTCCAAGAAAGTCCTTGAAGATGCCCCACGTTGGGCGCCAAAATTGTAACGAGTCCGTAGCACCTTCAACTTTCTTCAAATGAGCATTCCAATCTTGAGGAAGTAACTATGAATTTATTTACAAGTATTTACACTATTTACAATATGAGCAGGAAACAATTGCTAAACATCCACAGAGGCGTAGCTAGGGGGGCCAGCGCCCGTGGCGTACTTCAGAAATCGCGCCCCCCTCAGGTTCACGTTGATGGGAGGTCACAGCAGTGACCTCCCAAAACAGTTCCTTATCCAGTAAATTTTGATTGATCGATCGAAAAAAAATTGAGACAACATTACAACTTTGATTTATTTTTTCTTTAAAAAATGTTTTTAATGATGCCCAATCTTAATTCTCATTAGATTGTATGGTATGTGCGCTTCCTCGTATTTTAATGTCTGGTACAAAATTGGAATTTTCCCTTTCCTAACAAATTTAATTCAGGGAGCCTCTCCCTCTCCCAATCATTTCACATAAAATCAATAAAACCAATAACACCTGCACTTCGTCGCTAAACTTTTTTTTTCTTCATACAGCTTTAATTCAAAATACAATTTGTTTCAAAACGATAGAAAAATATACACAATAAACATAATTTTCACATTTAAAATAAAAATCACAACTTTTGAACAATTCTAGTATAATTAGGAAAGCAAATCAAATATAATTAATCTGAAATTGGCTCAATAAATACGACCCATAATATACTGGAAAAATAAAGTTCTACATATTCTTTCCCAAATTTCCAAAAGACAGAGAAATTTGTAATTGATTTGTGTTATTAATCCCTGAGCTCCTACTGTAGTTTCTAAATTCCACTTCTCTCGATCTGTCATTTCGTTCAGAACTGAATATATTTCTTTCACTCTTCTCTTTAAAGCGCTTACAGCTCTTCTTTTCGTAGACCATCTTGTTTGACAGTGTCCTTTTAGAGTGATGCCACTATTACTCAGTGCAAGTTGCCACCTTCTTGTTGAGCCACTAAAAAAGTTAAACACGTTTTGAACAGTTCCAAAAAATCCAATCATCACAGGTGAAATCGCAGCAGCATGTGCACCTATCAAATTTAAACTGTGAGCTGCACATGGCACATAGCGAGCTTGATTATTTTGTCGCAAAATCTGGGCTTGAACACCATTATATTTTCCCGCCATATTACTGCCGTTGTCGTATCCTTGCCCCCGACAGTTGGAAATACTGAGACCATCCTCATTTAATTTTTGAAAGATATCACCGGAAAGACCTTCTCCCGTTTTCTCATTTGTGCTGATGAAGTCAATAAAACTTTCATTAATTTGACATGTTCCTCCTGATACATTAAAAAACCGAATAATCTGACTCATCTGCTCAGTGCGAGCAGTCTGGAGTGCAGTCAAATATTATAGAAAAGTATTTGGCAGACTTAACTTTTTCTAAGATTTGCTGTTTAACTTTTCTTCCAATCAAAAAAATCACTTCATTCTGTATTTGAGGTGAAAAATAACTAAGCGCTTGTTTTTTAGCTTTGACATAGGCCATGTGTTCGGCTAATTTAATGTGATAGTGACTGATTAGCTCCAAAGTGCTTCAGAAAACGCCTCTGCCTGGTTCTCCGATTATTTCCTTCTTTGATGTTCCCCGAAGAGGTAAATTATTCTTGACACAAAATAGAATGACATCAACTACCACTTTAGCAATATTTCTCCACTTTTGAATCTTGTTTTGGATTTCTTCTTGAATTTCAGCATCAATAGTTTTTTTTAGTTTTAAACGTTTTTGCAAATCTTTCCATTCAATGCTGCACAACCTATGGCTAGAAGAGTTTTCATGGTGATAAAGAACTGGGTTTAAATGTTTCCAATCTTTAAAACCTTTGTTGATGTCAGAAAATGATGAAGTCTTTCCCTGTTGACTTTTCCCAAAAAAGGAGACAAGGAAAACAAAACAGAGCACCTTCTGATTTACTGTATAAGAGCCAATTTCTTCGAACTCGTTCACCGTTTGCAGAGTTTTGTAAAACCATTTTGCATCTAGATGCCTAACCCCATCCGAGTCAGGGAATACGAATGTTGATAGGTCAACTGTTTGTGGTCCATGATCAACCAGAAGCAGTCTTACCTTATCACTAATTTCAGGAAAGCCAGGCCATTGCTTTGGATCGTCGTAAATGATTTCCTCTATTGTCGTGCAGTATTCTTCTGCAGTTGAGTCAAAATCATGGGGATCTTTCAATGATATATCCTCATCTGGGCTTGAAACAGACATCCTCTCTTCTATCAACCTGCTATCTTCGACTGATGGAGCATTGTCCACACATAAATCAGCAGAAGTTGATGGTGGACAATCAACTTGGTGGTGGTGGTCAGTTTTTTCCGCAATATCAGAAAATTCCTGCTTCGCGTCATTTTCATCTTTAGAGCTTGTAATGGCGCTTAAGTCTTGTTCATTAGGCTTTAGCTAATTTTTTAACTGTCCTGAAAGATCTGCAGCAGTTTTTTCTTTATTTTTTCTGATTTTTTTTAAAGCACTGCTGACGGTTTTTTAGGTCCCATTTTTGACCTCACAAGAATTGATATGCATCTGAAGTTATAGAAAACGAGAGCACCAAATAATACAAATAATAACGTGTCAAAGGCGAGATGCAGTAAGTACACAAAGGATTTGCAAGTTTATACTAAAACGCACAGAACCTCTGAAATCAGCGGGAGGAGGGGCTATCTCGCGAAGGTCACTTACCCTCGAAGGAGTGACCAATTAGAAAAGTCTTTCTTTGTCCGAACGGACGAGAAAAGCCCCTCACGAAAGCCATTAAGTGTCCGATTACACTGAAAGAATTGAGTCTAGGACAGGAGACAAAGCTTAAACCCAAAGTGCAGCTGTAGCTTTCCACTACATGAATGGAAGTAAAATTGCATTATTGTATTTTTTGGTGATTCTATGTTTAAAACGCGCTTTCAGATTAGTATATAAACTGAAATTATAGTAAAGCGCTTTCAAAACTGCTTTTAAAGTCACTGTGATTTAATTTCTGCTGTTAATTAACAATTTAAAGTTAATTGATAAATCAAATATAATGTTTAAACCTACCGTTGTTGTGAACGCATAAAAATAAATAAATAAATAAATACAGGATTGTGCCAATTAATGTAAAAAAGTGAATTCTAATAAGTTTTTATCACCCGCTCCAATCATAGAAGATTACAAGCTGCAAAAATATTACACACGGATGCGTAATAAAATGTTTACTATTGTGTCTATAGTAAAAGAAACGTGGAAATGTGCATTGAAATTCAATAATCGTTTCTAACAAATCTCTCCCCTCTTGACTCTGAGAAAATACGTACCTACATACACTATTTTTTTGCTAGTTTTTGCCAAAGAAAAATTGTTGCCAACTTTAAAGCTATTTATATTAGTGTAAAATTCCCCTACAAAACTATGTATCCGAACTGTTTTCAAAATGATAACGACAATTTTGCCAATTTTTTGATGTCGTGGAAAAATGATATTTCAGATGTATGGTAATTAATTGATATGATATCGGGGAACAAGCGGCAAGAAAGGAGCGGAAAAGGGCGGTTTGCTTCTTTTGATAGGATAGGCACGGTCAATTTCAGGTCAGCCTATTGGCGTCATATAGCTAAATTCTATCCTGTTAAATAGATCTGAGCAGTGTATCCAACTGAAATCCGCCAAAACATAATTCCAAGTTCTACGTGATTTGTGGCGCAGTGAGGGGAGCTTGCGCTGTGCAGGGCAGTCTGTCTAAGTTTGTATAAGGTTTATCGCTAAAAGAGTTGAGGTAAGACGAAGAAAAGTTAATCGGAATGGCATTCCCTGCCACGGGTAAAATTGCTAAAATTGCTATTTTTTTCTTTTTTCGACAATTGTTTCATTTTGTCCTCTAGCTCTTGTTCTTACGAGTTTTTTTTCTTCAACATTTTTCTACTATTAAAAAAAAAAAAATCGGTCAAAATGCCGCCCCCCTGGTTGCTGCGAGCTTTCTATCCTGTTAAATAGATCTGAGCGGTGTATCCGACTGAAATCCGCCAAAACATAACTCCAAGTTCTACGTGATTTGTGGCGCAGTGAGGGGAACTTGCGCTGTGCAGGCCAGTCTGTCCAAGTTTGTATAAGGTTTATCGCTAAAAGAGTTGAGGTAAGACGAAGAAAAGTGAATCGGAATGGCATTCCCTGCCACAGGTAAAATTGTTATTCTTTTTTTTTTCTTTTTTCGACAATTGTTTCATTTTGTCCTCTAGCTCTTGTTCTTACGAGTTTTTTTCTTTAACATTTTTCCACTATTAAAAAAAAAAAAAAAAAAAAAAAGGTCAAAATTGCGCCCCCCTGGTTGCTGCGCCCGTGGCAAGAGCCACTCCTGCCAACCCCTAGCTACGCCTCTGAACATCCAGCAATTAGGTAGCAAAACAGTACACTGTACTCTCAACAGTAACTCAGCACCACGTATCAAACGTGAACAGTAATTAAGCAATTACAAAAGCAAAACAACCATTCGCCAAGCGAACGAAAACGAGTCACCAGATCAAATCTGAAAACAACTGACTGACTAAAAACTGTGTTCAAGGCTATTTATACACGGAAAGAAATTACGACACTATTCTAGAAATATCCGGAGTATTCCAAATCATTCATAACTTGAACAATTCCATTGAGAAAGTTCTAGCGATAAAAAGAAAAAGAAAAAAAAGAAAACACTCCGAGCGAAAAATGTCTTCACGCTTATTAAATGCAGGGCAAGTGTAAAAACTACAAAACGTTACAGGGCCGGTATACTAGTGATAAAAGTGATATCTTCAGATACTTTTGCAACATGACGTCAGATAAAACCAAAACTAATGAAAATGATGCAAGGCAGGAAAAACAACAACTATTTACAAGATTTGTAACAATATTTTAAAACAAATTTAGGTATTCGTTTTCGTTTTTTGAAATGTGTTGTTCGTTTCTTAAATGTTTTTTTGCATTCAGAATAAGTTTCGGGTGAACACAAGCATAAAAACTCACATTTGCTGTCACAGTAGTATACTGCAAAATTTAAACTGTTGTTTTTACACTATAATACTGAAAGAAGAGGTTTCAGTTTAAAACTGTAAGAGCACAGTAATAAACTGTAAAAAAAACTATTTTACAGTTTTTTACTGTAGAACTAGCAATTTTACAGCTTAATACCGTAAAATTAACAATTTTACAGTTTATTACCACAAAATTAATTGTATTATGCTGTATAAATAACAGTATAATACTAGTACCAGAGGTTCACGTTTAAAACTGTAAAATGCACAGTAATAAACTGCAAAGCTAGCTATTTTACAGTTTTTTAATGTAGAACTAGCAACTTTACAGTTTATCACTGTAAAACTAGCAATTTTATAGTTTATTACCGTAAAATTAGCTGTATTATACTGTAAAAACAACAGAACAATACTGGAAGCAGAGGTTCCAGTTTAAAACTGTAAAATGCACAGTAATAAACTAAATCTAGCAATTTACAGTTTATTACGGTAAAACTTTTCTCGACAGTAACTTAAGTTGACACTGAATGTCACTAAGGGCGGAGCCAATAAGAGCTCACAAGCAGTTAGCAACCTCCTCTAATTCGCCAAGTAGGCTGTGACGCTTTATCAAGCTCGTTTTTTATAGGCTAACGTCACGCTGACGTCACGATGTTTTTGTCAAGAAACCTTGCAGTCTAGTATCGCAATTTTATAGTTTATTACTATAAAATTAGCAATTCCACAATTTATGACTGTAAAATTACTATAAAATTAACTATTATACTGCAAAAACAACCTTTTTTTGCAGTGTATGGAAAAACGTTAGATTTTTAGTAAATTTAAAACACTTTTCATTTAAATAACTATTTTCTGCTTTATAGTATTGTGTATGTAATCAGATTTCAAACACTTCAATGAGATATTGGGAGAGACTTGCGATATATTTCAGGTTTATCTCAGATTTTTCAGACTTGATCATATCTAAAGTATAAGTACATTGCTTTCAAAATGACAGACATTTAAAAGAAGGTATTGTTCAACAATGACCGTGATCAACGATGAATTCTCAATTGAAGGCTCGTGTACAATTTAGCGTGAAATAAGTTAAAAACAATTAAGATTTACATTACCTTGGAACATTGGAACATATATTATATGATGCAAAAAAATAAAGGGTTCGTACATATGATACATAGTTTTAATTTGTACGAGCCTTTTTTCGTCTTCATATTGAAGGACTTATGTCAATATGTTGATTAAAATTGAAATAAACTGATAATTAATCGTTAATTAAGTAATTAGATTAGAGAATGTTGCATTATCATCGAATCTGAGGATACATTCAAAATTTCAAAAGAATCCAGAAGATGGGTGAAAATTGAGTTGCAAGATTGCACGAACAGACAAATACCAAACCAAGTACTGAGATTAAGGCAGGGATTCAAGTGAAACAGCACTGCGATCGCTTCGAATTGCAATCGCTACTGGAAGTGAATTACATTATCATCAACTTAAATTGGCATGACGTCACTACGGGTGGAGCCAATAAGAGCTCACAAGCACTCAAGCGATCTCCTCTTATTCGCCAAGTAGGCTGTGACGTTTTATCCAGCTCGTTTTTCATAGGCAAACGTCACGCTGATGTCACGATGTTTTTATCAAGAAACGTTCTAATGTAATTCATTTCCAGTCGCGACTGTAATTTGCGATTGCCTGTTTCACTTGAATCCCTGCCTAAATTAAAATTAAAAACAAAACCGACCCTGTTGCCCACCTCATGTTAAAACGAACTTCAGTGGGCAGAAAGCATTTTAAATTTAAATATATTCAATTGCTTTCCAGAGATCATATTAAACACTGAAAAGGAAAGATAATCTTTATTGGTCGCAAAAGCAGAATAAAGAGGGGAAAATTGAAAACCCTTTTAAAATCCTTATACTAAAATCAATGACAAGTACATTAAGTGTTAAAAAATAGAAACTGGCAACATATAAACGTTTTAAATTGAGTTTTTTTTCCTTGTCCACCAACAATGACACCGGTTTCGAATCGCGTTAATTTGAGGCTTAGGCAGGAATTCAAGTGAAACATGGACGATCGCAACTCACCAATGCAATCGCTACGAGATGCGATTCTAATGTAATTCGACTTCCAGTAGCGATTGTAATTTGCGATCACCTTGAAGCGATTGCAATGGTGTTTCACTTGAATTCCTACCTTAGTCTCATTTACGTGTTTTAGTAAATAAGACTAAGGTTTAGTTCGAGTTCTATATAACGTGGAAGTTCTAAACACATTGAATCAGACGAAGAAAAATTTTCGCTTTCCTTCGGTACTATTATTTGAAAATTTCAAGTATGTTTCCAATGAAGAAATCACGAGAAACGTTTTAAAGGGTTTTAATTATTATTTTCGTTAATGAATATCATCCGAAAACTTGACTCAGCTAAGATGACGCTCAACCAACCCTCCTTTCATATCAAACAAAAAAAAAATTATTTAAAATCGGTCCATCCATTTAGGCACTAGAGTACCACAGACAATTACACAGATACACAGTAGGGTGGGGCGAAAAATAAAAAGTTTTTCAGATCAACTTCTAATAGATGCCAAAAGTTGTCTTTGGTGATAGTTAGCTTTTGTGCAAAATTTGAGAAAAATCGGTTACTATCGTCAGGGGGCGCTGCGATCGCAAAGTTTAACCATAGCTTTTATCGGGATTTTATGGTTAAAATATGATCAAATAGCCGTTAGCTAATCTCATTGCATTTTTTTTACTCATAAGATATATTCATGCATTCAAAGCATATGAAATAACTCACAAAAAATTATTTTTATGATATATTTATATTTCAAGCCTTTAAAAAGAAACAAAAACATGAAAAAAATAGTGATTTTTTTGAAATATAAATATATCATATAAAACAATGTGAGTCATTTCATATGCTTTTAATGCATGAAAACATCTTTTGAGTAAAAAAAACGCAAAGAGACTAGCTAAAGGCACTCTTTTTGGTATTTTAACCATAAAATCCATAACAAAGCTATGGTTAAACTTTGCGATCGCAGCGCCCCCTGAAGATATTAACCGATTTTTCTCAAATTTTGCACAAAAGCTAACTATCACCAAAGACAACTTTTGGCAACTATTAGAAGTTGATCTGCAAAACTTTTTATTTTTCGCCCCACCCTAATACACAGACACATCAAACTTATACACCCCATTAACTTATGACCTTATTGCGTCGGGGGTAAATAAAAGCGTGGTAATTAAAAACACGCAATTTCTCAAAATGTCACGATTTGAACGAAAATTCTTTAAATTAACGATTTTTTAAAAACATTTTTACTATTTACATTTTATTACTAATATATTTTTACCATTTTTAGAATAAGTAAATAAAACAGAAAAAGAAAACTAATTTAACAAAAGGGCACTTACGGCTTATATTTAGAGGTTTGAATGGATTCCAATGGTTCGTTATACATTCGCCTGAGAAAACTGTGCTAATTACAACTTAGCTTTCGCTTGACCTGCGAAACGTGAAAAAACTTCTAAATTAGGAACTAGATCGCATAAATAAAAATATGTGTCTCAACATCTTGTGGGAAGAAACAAGCATCAGACAAAAAAAAAAAAATTCTCAACATGTCGAAAAAAATTGTCTGGAGATCTGAGATGATAATCTCGGAAAATAAAACACAATAGTTACCCAACAATGAGATTTGTGGCAACTTAGAACACAGCCTCAAATAGTTATGCTTATTAGTTCATTTTGGTCCTCATTTAGGTTCACAAGAAATGTTTGTCTTTCGACACAAAGGAAACTTTATTAATCTAGACCAGTGGTTCCCAACCTTTTTTGGCCCATCGCCCCTTTTGGAGGTTGAATTACACCCATCGCCCCCCACCCTCTTCCCCTAAGAACGCACATTAGATGGCATTGCCCCTGGTAAACATTCATATTTCTAAAGGCCTAATTTCAGTTTGAAGTTTAATATGTGCATGATAAAACAATAGTCAGCTTTAAAACAGAGTTTTTTTTCCTTCACCCCTTCTCCATCAAAAAAAGAAAAGGAAAAATTGTTTTTTGAAGCGCTTTAAGTAACCAATGTCATTTTACATACTTTTCAAAATTAAGAATACTAACATGTTTCAGTAATCTGCTTTTTTTTTAATTGAAATCTGGAAGAAAATTGATTAACATGTATTCCTGGGACTGCCCAACCGCAGGGTGGTTAAGATTTGTTCATTTTTACCTTTTTAATGGCTGCATTGTGTTTTATGGAATCCAGTTAAAGCTTTGATGTCAAGCTTTATATTATTAGGGTCTAGATTTTAGACCCTAATAGGCCGGACTTGACTTTTTCTGGACAGCTGCTTTTATTCCTTTTCTAGGTTCAAAAGAAATGTTTGTCATGACATACAAGAAACTTCCTTAATCTAGACCCTAATGAACCAGACTTTATTTGATCCGGCTCGCTTGATTAGACAGCTATTTAAATGTATAAACTTTGTAAATGACGGAAAAACATTTATTCTACAAAAATTAAGAAAATTTTAGAAATTGAAGGAGAACAAACTGAGAAACCGAATACAGAAAAAAAGGGCAGAATACGTTACAGTTTGGCCGCTGAGAGGTAGGGGGTGACCTTGAAACGGAAAGAGATACATAATTTTGTTACAGTTAGGATCAGTGAAATCACGCAAAGAAGTAAAAACTCTATTAAACTGCGTTCTTAAAAATTTAGTTTTCCCGCTTTTCCTAACTATTACAAAATGAAGGGGTCTGTTTCCTCTTCCAGTTCACACGCCATCTCTCCGCAAACAAGCTATATGAAATCTCAAAGCGTACAACATACGATCATTTACTGTGTACAGTAGTTGGTTTGTGCGCCTGGACTCAATTTGTACACTACTTTATTTACTTTTTTTATATTTTAGTGGAGGGTGGAAGGGGCACGTACAAATTTTGCAGGGAGGCGCACCCTAGTCTACTTACGCTACTGATTCGTACTTTCAATAAAAACGGGACGACCTGGTTCCCCAGTTAGTCCCAATTAGTGAGATTTTACTGAAATACAAATAAAAGAATGCTGTGTTTCGAAACACATTTTTTAAAAAGTTTCAAACTGTTTTCAAACTTAACGGCTTTTTTCATTTTCAGACACTGCGACGTTTCACTATGTTGAATATTCAGCTTTTTACAATTAGCATTATTATTTGAAATTAAACATTTGACAGGATAAGTAACATTCAAATGAAACCAGCATCTTTATTTTCATTTTCATCTGAGCAGTAAAAATATACACGACGTACTACATCGATATCAGACTAACCTATTTCTCTAAGTGACGTATGAAATGTATTGCGACCCTCATCAATAGCTAGTATACTAATTCAAATTACTGCAGTACATTTCGGTAGCGATTTAGTGAGCGAGAGCGAGCAGATATCAAAAAGAAACACTGAAAGAACTTTATTGGGTTTGCTTCAAGGTTTTATCAGTGGGGGGGGGGGGAGAGGGGGGTAGATTGAAAATGGTTCCCGAACCAGGTAAAAGAATACCCCCAGGCAGAGAACAAGCACAATATTTCGTAGGTATTTTCTTTTAGGGCATATAAAAGGACGGTACTATTGCCAATTCATCTTAATAAAATCTTTCAAAACTTATATGTATAAAATTGAGAACTGTTGATTCACTGGGGTAAGTTCGTTCATTGGTTGGAAAACAATATGTTATGAAAATAGTTCCTAGCATCCTCCACTAGAGAAAATACTCGAAACATATGCAGTAGCTACATTCAATCAATTTTTTTAGTTCAAGATATTTATTTGGCTGTCATAGCCCCATCCCTGAACCCGACTACTGTTTAACCTTTATTATAAGAAGCCCGTAGAAGAAAATAGAGCAGTTATTTTTCAAATAAATACTGCTTCCGTTCGTAATTGAAATCGTGCTTTTCTACACAATTATAACATCGAACGCATTTCTTAATCGGCTAAACTAGAAGGATTATTTATCGGGAAAAACAATCTCCTCAAAGTGAAGGATACATTTTAAAGCGGTGAAAGTTAGTTACAAACTATCACGGCAAAAAAAATCCGAACAGATCCTTATCTTTGTCATCTCCAGAACACCTTGAGGGGTCATAAATTCATTCTTTTCCATTACGTCAACCCTAAATGGCTGGGTCATGCCATCACCAACTCATCTCTCATGGAATAAGTTCTAAACTGCTGTTGATAGGGTATTAACAGTGTTCGTTAGCATGACAAGTGGGATTTTGCGAACGAAATTAAAAAGAACAGAACAATGGTGGAGAGAAAGTAACGTTGATGATCTTTAACGAGATAATTCATCACCAACTCTTTAATTCCCTTTAATTTTTTGACTTTTTACAATGGATCGGTCTTTGAAACAGTTGATTGACTTGCACAAGGCAGCTCTTCCAAAACGGTTTCCGACGCATTGGGCTAAAACCTCACGATTGACACCAAATTGTTTTTAATTCTTTCTTGAAACTCGTTTTCGTCACTGGAAAGTGTTTATGGTGTTGACATATGCAGATGCGCAACGGACACAAAACAAAACAAAAACTAGAACACGAGTGAAGAGAATTTAGTTAGAGAAGTTACTGGGCAGATGAGGAGGGTTTCTTTTCTTTTTTCGAAAACTTTTGTTTTGGTCAAGGGCGGCACACCATCTCATTCCAAGGCTCGAATACAAATGGGGATGTATATAAAGGTGTCAAAAGAAGGCGTCAGTTGCAGTCGTGGTTTATTGAATCTTCATCAACAGAACCCCTTCTCAACACTTCTCCGGACATGAAGTTAACGGTAAGTTCTCCCGGCAAATCACTGAAAAAATTAAGTTTGAAATTCTGACGAGAAATACCTTTGTACTAACATACAACTTACTATTACTTCGTATTGCTTCAAAATTTACACAAAATCAGTTTTAAGTTGCTAACTTTATAACGTGCTCAAAGCAATGTTATTCCAGATTTGTTACAATAATAAAGGATTTCGTCTTTTGTGAACTACAGTAGAATGTCTTTTATCCGGCCCTCGTGGGTCAGAGTATTTGAATTATCCGGATAAACATTTGTAGCTTTAAAAAAAAAAACTTTTTTTTTTCACATAGATATTTTAAATTATGATAGCGAGAAAGTAGTTAACATTCACTGTTCATAAATATCAAATGATATCTATAATGATATTATGTAACGCTATAATGATGAAGCTTTAAGAAGTTGTAGTGGTAAACCATTAAAAATATTTACGTTTGAAATATGGCTTCAGGTTACGATTTCTGAATAATAGCTACTGGCATTCAAAGTCACAAAAAATGGCAGCCACGTTTGCACTTTTGTTAGTTATTTCTAGAATTGTATATACTAAGATGTGAAATAAAGAAAATACATGCAGCTGCAAGGCAGGTGTTAAGAGTGAATTGAGGGGGGAAGGACATGATAGGATGTGTGTGATATACTTTCAGTAAAAGAAAAAATAAAAACAACCAGATAGAAAATGAATTTCATAATTTTGTTGATATTAAAAGTGATTAGAATCATATGTATTTGCATTGAATCCAGTTTTTTTGGTGAAGCTTTACTTCAAAGATGTTTTTGTATTTTTAAAAACTTAAAGGTAAGTCGTTCATAAATATGGAATAACTGAAGTTTCTAATTTTTTTTAAATAAAAAAAAATCCGATTTAAAAAAAAATCGGATTTAAATTTTTAAAAAATCTGATTTTTTAAATTTTTTTTCAAAAGTCATTAATTTTTTTACACCCTGGTTTGGCGCTTTAGCTCCGCGCTTGAATTGAGTTTCGCAAATTACTTTCGCTGAAGTAGAAACACTGACATCTCCTGTTCTAATTAACTCATAAAATTGGAACAGACTACATCCTATGCACAAGAAAAAGCTCTGCCGAATGGCATAGAATATTAAGTGGTACAGGAATTCTATTTTCCCTTTAATGGGCTATTTGTGGTAAATTTTAACTGAAAAAAAATAACTTTAAAAAAAATTGATTCGGGTTTTGAAAAAATTCTCCGAGGTACAAACCTCCGGCATATGAAATAGTTTTGTACCAAATTTCAAATGTGTTGATTTTGCTGGATGTCCTAGACGTGGTACAGTCAAAGAGTTTCATAACTTGGTTGACGTTACTTTTTTTTGAAATATAGAGGAACTTCACTTAGTATTTACGAACATGGAAAAACTGTTACGGAAATTCATTGCATGACTTTTATTACGATTTAGGAAATGTGGGGGCAAAGTGAAATGGTAATATATTTTCAATTTGCTGCACTACTTATCTAGCTGTATTTTAACTGAGTTCCTAAGCATGGAGTTAGTTTCAGCTAAAAAATAAATATCTCTAAAAATCAATAAAAAATAATACAAGTCATTTTTAAAATATGATACACACATTGCAATATTTCGTGAATTGTAAAAAATATATTTTGTCACTATAAAATGATAAATTTCTTGTTGTTATTATTTTATGCATTAATTAAGATCTAATCTATAATAATAAAAGCAAGTGTAATGT
The DNA here is from genome assembly GCA_038373865.1 of Uloborus plumipes. Taxonomy (NCBI): domain Eukaryota; kingdom Metazoa; phylum Arthropoda; class Arachnida; order Araneae; family Uloboridae; genus Uloborus; species Uloborus plumipes. The sequence goes on along the minus strand of JAXGGA010002354.1, from coordinate 54,118 downwards.
GTCTGTCTGTCTGTCTGTCTGTCTGTCTGCCTGTCTGTCCATTTGACCGAGCTCTCCAGCCAAATCTATTGCACGCAGGGACCTGGAATTTTTTACACGAAAGCACAAAGGGGCTGGCCACCAGACCTCGAAGCCCGATTTTCGATTTTTGAATTAGAAAAATTTTTAAAAATTATTTATAAAACTTCTTCTCGAGATCGCTGCTCGCCAATACAATATGCGTTATCGTAAATCCTTAATTCAACGAGCGACCCAATGGTCAAGTGGTTCTGCGCGTCAGGTTGAAGTTCCTGATGGAATGAGATCGAATCCAGGCCCGCAAGGATTTTTTCGAACAGCTGCATGTTTTTTTTTGAATGATTTTAATGATTGTAATGTCCTTATGCAGGTACATCCCCTCATGGGGATCTACCCCATATTTTTTTACAGTACAAAGTAACAGTTTTGGTCGGATCTTTGTTAAAATTGGCAATGGGGTCCTTCGATGCTGTAGAATTTTCTTATGGACGTTTGCGCCATTTTTGGGGGCTTTGAATCGATTGTGGCAAAAAATGGTTTTTGATTTGCGGCACTTATATTATTTTTTTAAAAATTATATACACTATCAATTATATTATGTTAATTTTTGTACCTTTATAAAATTCTGTATTTTATACCTTGCATTTACGTCAAATTCAAGGTAAAATTAAAAGTCAAAAATTCTGAAGAAGATAAATATATGTTAAAAATTAAAGTAACTATTTTTTGTGATTTTCATATTGGTTGTGACCAAAAAGCATCATTACAAACAAATAAAACGTATCAAACACCATGAGTGTTGAGTTATTAGGCAAAATCTGCTGTGTAATGTTTTTTTTTTTCACTGCGAGAGGGGGGGGGGTATGAACGACCATTAAAGTGACACAAATTTTTAAAAAATAAAGGTTGGATCTCCAATTATCTTGCTTCGTAATTTGAACCCGCCCCGGCTGTGCAACGGTACGCGATTAGTCATTCAAAAATTAATGAAAAACGTGATCGATTCCTATTACACCTACAGATATGCCAATTCAATTCAAACGTATTCAGTTTCCGATTAGATTGGCATTTGCAATGACTATCAACAAATCCCAAGGTCAAACGATGTCTGTTTGTGGCTTAGATTTGAGAACACCATGTTTTTCACACGGACAATTATACGTGGCATGCTCTCGAGTGGGTAAACCATCCAGTTTGTTTGTGTTAGCTAAAGATGGACTAACAAAAAATATTGTTCACGCTATAGCATTAAGAGATTGATATTGTTTAATAGTGTTACTGTCGTAATTGTTTAATGATATATAATTTTAAGGAATAAATTATAATAACTTAAAAATAATGTTTGCCTTTTGTTATTTTTATATTCCTTCATCGTTCACAGCGCTCCATGCTTATTTCATGCATATACAACATTCTTACATACATACAATATACACATTCTACCATATATACATACTTACAATAAGTAAGCTATTTTTTGTCTACACTAGAAATTGCTACTATTGTGATTTGTTGCTATACACACTACTATTCCTGCGCTATTCACTTATCTGCATTTTCTAAATGCACGGGCAACGCCGGGCGGGTACAGCTAGTTGTATATATTATAAAATATTTAGGTTAAAAATAATCTTTTTGTTTTGTGAAAAAACAAGCGTTTTGCACTTTTGCAGGTAAATTACCTTTCACTATAAATGTAAACGAGCTCCGAATAAAAATGCAATTTTTCGGGTTTAAAAGCATAAAAATATCAGATAAAGAATGAGTATTATACCAATATATTTTCTATATTTATGTAACAGATAAACAAACATGTGAACGAATGATATCAATTTGTAATGTTTATACTCATAGAACATCCCGTATCTACTATCTGTGATTGCTTGTGCGGCTGCACTGGGCTACTATCCTTCCTCCTATTCCTATGGAGCACAAAGTCCAATCAGCTACTCCACCCTTGGAGGCATTGGGGGCATCTCCTATGGCCAAGGAGGATATGGATCCTCCGGTTTGATTGGAGGTTACCCGGTTTCTGGCTATGGAGTTGGAGGTACCATTGGAGGTTCTCATTTCCAGTACTGACATTGCTTTATTATATCTCTCACTGGCTATTGAGAAAAAAATTCTCTTTTAGGAGCAATCTATGGAGGAGCTGGTTACAGGACTATTTCAGCACCTTCCTATGGAGGAGCAGCATATAGAACCATTTCAGCGCCTAGCTATGGAGGAGCAGGTTATAGAACCATTTCAGCGCCTAGCTATGGAGGATCAGCATATAGAACTATTTCAACACCTAGCTATGGAGGTTCAGCATATAGAACTATTTCAGCTCCCAGCTATGGAGGATCCGGACTGCTTACAGCACAAGCTCCAGTTTTGTACTCAGCAGCACCAAATGTAGTGTCTGTTCAAGCTCCTGTCATTCAAAGAGTGGCTGCTCCCGCTCCTATTATTCAAAGGGTGGCTGCTCCCGTCATCCAGAGAGTGGCTGCCCCCGCTCCTATAATTCGAAGAGTGGAGGCTCCCGCTCCCACTATCCAAAGAGTGGCTGCTCCCACTCCCGTCATCCAGAGGGTGGCTGTTCCAGCCCCTGTCATCCAAAGGGTGGCTGCTCCCGCTCCCGTCATCCAGAGGGTGGCTGTACCTGCCCCTGTCATTCAGAGAGTTTCCGCCCCGGCTCCTGTCATTCAAAGAGTGGCTGCACCCGTCCAAGTGATATCTGCACCTGCTCCCGTTTCGCCCAAATTATACAGTGCACCAGCACAGGTTTACAGAGCACCAGCTCGAGTTATTAGCGCACCAGCACAGGTTTACAGAGCCCCAGCTCAGGTTTATAGCGCACCAGCACAGGTTTACAGAGCTCCAGCTCAGGTCATTAGAGCACCAGCACAGGTTTATAGAGCTCCAGCTCAGGTTTATAGCGCACCATCACAAGTTTACAGAGCTCCAGCTCGAGTCATAAGCGCACCAGCACAGGTTTATAGAGCTCCAGCTCAAGTCATTAGCGCACCAGCTCCCGTTATCCAAAGGGTATCTGCACCAACTGTTTTACAAGCAGCTCCTACACCAGTTATCCGCACCGTATCTGCACCATCCCCGATTATCAGTACCAAGGGTACTCCATTTTACGGTGCTTCTGCGTACAGCAGCATCGCTGCTCCAGCGTATACCAGCGTAGCTGCTCCTGCACCAGCCGTTTCAAGAGTTCAAGTTGCTCCAGTCGTTACATCTGCTGTAGTACCTTCCTCCTATACCTTGGGAGGCATTGGAGGCTCCTACGGAGTTGCCAATATTGGTGGTGCAACTTCCTATACCCTCGGAGGAACTGGAGGATCCTACGGAGTAGGTAATATTGGTGGTGCAACTTCCTACGCGCTAGGAGGCACTGGGGGTTCCTATGGAGTAGGCAATATTGGAGGTATCACTTCCTACAGCATTGGAGAAGCTTTAGGATCCTATGGAACAAGCGGACTTAGCAACCTCGGAGGCCTAAGCAGCATTGGAGGAATTAGAAGCTATTCGTTCCCGGCTCTAAGAAGCTACAGTGGCAAAAGCATTAAATAAAAAAAAAGCCTCAGTACTGAAAGTATTGAACGAAAATCCACAAAAAAAGGCAAATTTCAACTCAAGAAATATATTTTAAAACAAATTGAAAGAAATACTTCAACTTATGTTAGATAATAAATACAGCACCCCTTTCTAAAAACTTATTGGATAAACTTTGCAAACAAGGAATTTTCTTAACACAGCATACCTTAAATTTTACAAAAAAATATCTCTTCTGCTATAACTGTTACTCCAAATGCCGAAAAATTCCATTACAAACTATTCCTTGAAATTGAGAAAATAAAAGTTGGACGTAAGCGAACGTTTTCTTCGTCGTGGCTTCTTAAAAGTGTATTCTCAAAGAAAGTATTAATATCTTCTTTCTTAAGTATAATCGTACTGCTTGATTTAGATGCTGACCCGTTTTAAATACATTTTTCTTAATCATTCATGAAAATAAATAAAAATTAAATTAGCTTTACTGTTCTGGTATAAGCATACGCTCATTCTATTTAAAAATACGTGAACACTATTGAAAGACACAAAGTGATTAATTTCACTTTAACTTAAATTAAATTTATCTTAAATGCGAAGTAAGAATATGCAATTCATTTTATTTATTCTTACTTTATTTTTTTATTTATTTCGTTTTAAAAACGAACTAGCAGTACTACATAGTGGTTCAAGTACTTAGCAATAAAAAAATACTTATTGTTTGTTTATTTATAAAATATAAACAATACAATGTAGTATGAAGCATCTTCATTAAAATACAAAAAAGTACAGTATAATAGCTAGCCTAGTTAAAAATAGAAAATCAAATATTATTTGCGTTATGCCTGCCTCAATTAAACATGTCTTTTACTAGCTATTTTTCTTCTTTATCTCTCTCTCTTTTAAATTATTTTATTTTATTTAAGTAAAACAACATTGTAGAATATCCATAAAAAATGTTTTGTAAGCTAAGTAAAACTTAACTGATTACCTTATGAGTTATCTATTGAATTATTTTTTTTTAATTCAAAAAGCATTTTTTATGTTACTGTTCTAATAAAATCCTGTTAAAGGATTTTTCCAATTTATCAATTTCCCCCCGCTGAAATACTGTTGATTTCTATATTGTTCAAAACAAGTTTTTAAGACGCTTTCTGCATTTTTTTTTTAGATTTTTGAGCACTTTCTTCTGATAAAAATTGCATTCTTCAACTAAAATTAAAAAATTTAAAAAGAAGAACAGAAAAAAAGTAAAGCATTTTTCCCGAAACAAACTACGTATTTCCTACCAATTATTTAAAATTATTTTAATCAATTTTCAAAGATCTTAATTCTAAAATTGAACCGATTGATTTTTTTTCCTCTCTCTTTTCGATGTATTCTATAATGTGTTTCCTATTTTCTCTTTCACCCGCATTCAAGTGCTTTTACAAATGATCTTATGAAATTTAATCCACTTTGTTTGTCACCTAGAAACTATCGTATTTTTCTACGTTATAAGCGATAAACAGTGGTAGTTATTTAATGCAGAAAATGGGCTATTTTTCTAATAACCACAACTCATCATTTGGATCTAAATAATTGTATTATTTCCTAAGGGTTTTTTTTCAACGAAAAAAGACTTAAAATCTTTCAAATAGTTTTAAAAGATTTTCGGCAACAAAATGCATATATTCTGACGAATCAAATGTTCGCTTACGTGTTCAACGAACTATAATAATTAGAGTACTGTTATACCTGGACAAAATATCTAGAACTTAAGTCAAGGACAGTCTTGGAGAGACCATAAACGTTATTGCAATTTCAGAAAGACTAATCATACATTTACAGACTGCACTGAGACGTTCTTTCAAATGTCTGCCAGCAGTAATAATAGCGACGCAACAAACTAAAGCTTTTTAAACATAGTCACTGAATTCAACGAAGCAATATTTTTTTTTTAAACGAACATTTACACTTCTTTCATTCGTTTAAATGGAAAATTTTCTGAAATCTTTGAAAATGTTTATCTGTAATATATTTCATAAAACGATGTCAAAAGGAAAAATGTAGTACTTGTGTGAATTTATTATAAATATCTTTCGATGCTAAAACATAAATTTTCTTTTTGTGGCATCCTTTACCTATTCTGTACATTTTACCCACAATTTCAAAATCAGTTAGAAAAGGTTTCTTCAATGTCTCAATCAAAAGAACCTTTAAAAATAATCAAATGAAATTTAATAAAATAATGTTTTATTACCTGATCATGTGTTGTGTTTCTTAGAATTTGACAACTTATATTGTGAGCATTTTAATATGCATTTCTAGAAAGGCTGCAAAAATACATGTTAGCATCATTGCATTTTGCGTTATTAGCTAATTATATCTCATTAATAGCATTTCAATAGAAAATAAAAGTTTGTCTTCTTAAATACTCACTATCTTTTCTAGATAATATATCAGATCATGCATTTAAATTCTCTATAAAGTTAATTTTATTTATTTATTCATTCATTCATTTTGAGGAATAATAACAAGTTTAAAAAACTATAACCCGACTACACAAAAAAAGCACTGAAAGGTAAGAAACAAGGTAGGTGCTATTTAATATCATCGTCTTATTAAATAAAACAAGACGTTTGATATCTTAGCTATACCTGTTTATTTAGTTCTACGACTTGAACCCTCTGCAAGTTCCACATTAACAACGTAATTCAATTCAAATGCTGTAGTCGTGCGTTGTCAACTTCAGAAAGCAAGCATTTAAACTTTATACACAAGCAAACATATTAGTTTTATCTATGTATATACAAGAATCGTAAATTAGGTTATAATGTTATTCTATCAAATTGTTTTTCTGTAGTTTCTGTAACGCACGACTACAGCATTTGAATTGAATTATGTTGTTAATGTGGAACTTGCAGAGAGTTCAAGTCGTAGAACTAAATAAACAGGTATAGCTAAGATATCAAACGTCTTGTTTTATTTAATAAGACGATGATATTAAATAGCACCTACCTTGTTTCTTACCTTTCAGTGCTTTTTTTGTGTAGTCGGGTTATAGTTTTTTAAACTTGTTATTATTTCTTACTTTTTAGAGCTTTTTTGTAGTCGGGTTACAGGTTTTGAAAACTTTTTTATTTTACTCCACTGTATATTAGCAAATGAATATCCATTACAAAATTAAATATACATAACAAAAAAGTATGAAACGTTATTTGGGTAATTTTTATTGAGCAGTGTCAAAATTTCTCAGCCTTTCCAATTCCATCAAAGACGCTGAATCATGAGGGTTGCTTAAAAGTTTCCGTGGGTGCAGATCGCTTATAAATAAACCCTCCAATGTCCTTACCCTACTTAATGCGACGTAAACTTGGCCCTTTGCAAAATTATCTTCCAACGTCAATTACTGCCTCATTCAAAGTGCTAACTAATTTCATGCTAAAATTTAGGTCAGCCTTAAACTGAAAATTCATTGTTGATTGCGACTTTTGTTTGAACTAAAACACACTTAGATACGAAAATATCGGTTAAAATCGGTGCTTGTCTAAGAATAATCGATCTTTCCTCTTGTTAAATTCCAGTAAAAAGTAGTCTATGACACTCAAGACTCGAAAACGAATCGATTGGCACCTCATTCATCAAAATCGAATGAATACTTTAGGAGCTACGGTGGAACATCCTTAACCACAAACATAGCCAGACTGCTAAAAACATAACCCTTCCTTTAGGCTTTGCCGTAGTCGGGTAATGAAACTTTTGCCTATTTAAATACAAGTTTTCACGTCACGAGAATCAAGTGTTGTCAAAACAAAAACCTTGAAATTCAAGTTTAACTGGAAAAATGCATGTGCAAAATAATGAATTGAAACAAATATTTAATAACTATCTTCTCTATATATTTTGCTTTGAACTAATTTCATGCTAAAATCTAGGTAAGCCTTACACTGGAAATTCATTGTTGAACACACTTAGCTCCGAAAATATCGGTAAAAATCGGTGCTTGTCTAGGAATAATCGATATTTCCTCTTGTTAAATTCTAATAAAAAGTAGCCTATGACACTCGAGACTCGAAAACGAATCGATTGGCACCTCATTCATCAAAATCGAATGAATAGTTTAGGAGCTACGGTGGAACATCCTTAACCACAAACATAGCCAGACTGATAAAAACATAACCCTTCCTTTAGGCTTTGCCGTAGTCGGGTAAAAATAAGATTTCATCCTTGAAAACAAAAGGAATGATGCGATGCGAAGGCCAACTCAAATTTCATTTCTCAATTGATTATTTTCATACGTCTTTGAATAAAAGGGGAATTTTTAATGGCGATGCGAATGAAAAAGCGGCTAAGTACAGGAAAGAATTTGAAACTGTATAGAAAGTAGGGATGCACTGATAAGCAAACAAGCCGATTACCGATAAATCGGCTTTTGATAATGGGCCGATTAACGATCTTGATAATTATTTTTAATACTACTAACTCCACCATCATTGTTTTTTTTTCCTTTGCAAAGTCTGATTTAATAAATAGTTGTTAACATATTTCTGAAAGGCTTTTTTCCACTTTCCAAATGAGTCTAAAATAATTTCTAAGTCTTATCCTATTTCTTTAAACCAATTTTAATATTATTTTTAATAAAATTACATTAACACAACCTTATTAACACATTGTTAATTAGGTTAACTAGACATGAAAATTTAAAAAAGAGGGGGAGGCTATGTTGGTCTCTAATTTAGGAGTAGGGGAAAGTTGGGTAAAACCGGGTAGTCGGGAGCAAACCGGGTACCCCCTTCTAGCCTCTGTAAGCGCTGCAACCGCGTGAAAAACAGAAGAACTACTTTCCACCTTGATGAAGAAGCTGTGGCGATTGCATCAGAAAGCAATAGACACGCTTATCTCGTTCCTGTGAAGGAAATTCTATTTGACTGGTTTTTGCTTACGATTTTTGAGCAAAAAGGCATTACTTTAAAATGGCGGTTTGACTTAACTTTTGGAAATTTGCCGAGAGATAGCCCCCCACTCCCTCGTTAATTTCACGAAGAAACCTTTTTTTTTCTCTAGGACTTGAATTTCGAAAACTTTCTTAAGAAGTGCCACTTAACCGCTCCCAGGAAACAATTCTAGATACGCAACTGCTTGATATGAGATGAGCATTAAAATTTAAATTTTCATTTTTGAATGAAATGTTTTGTGGAATTCTGTATTACGCTTAAAAGTTACTTTTTGAAGACAATAGATATTACTGTCGGCCCCGCTTAAACGAATACTGTCGGTTCCAAGAAACTTTATTCGATTAAGCGGGGTATTTGATTAAGCGGGGAACATTTTTTTACCTTTCCATTTTCACAACTTTTGTGTCAAAACCTAATAATAATAAAGAGATAGCTATATAAAAGGAAATAATGTTATCGTAAAAATATTTTGAAATAAGCAAAGCAAACAACAAAATAGTATAATAACAGAGTATAAATATTGTATGGCCATATAAAAATCATAAAAAAGAAACTTTCAACTTGTGTTACAAAAAGTATTTTTCCGCCTTTCACTATCATTTCTTGAAAAAGTTCACAATAGTGGTTTGCTTGTTCAAGGTCTTGTGGGAACACTTTTATTTGACTCTCTTTGCAAAAATTTTTGTCAAAGCTGACACATTATTCGATTATCCGGGGAAACTATTCGATTAAGCGGGGATATTTAACATTGTATCTCTGGGGAAATGTTCGGTTCCGGACGGTTTTATTCGTACAAGCGGGATATTCGTTTTTCCGTTACCCGATTAAGCGGGGACGACAGTATTTTTAATAAAATTAAATTCACACAACCTTATTAACACATTGTTAATTAGGTTAACTAGACATGAAAATTTAAAAAAGACAGGAGGCTATGTTGGTCTCTAATTTAGGAGTGCTTTTAATTTATTTTTCAAAGTAGCCATTTAATTCGGCAAAAGTGGCCGATTAATCGGTGAATCCCTAATAGTAAGGAAAGATTAGTTTCCCTGTTCGATGACTTTCACCAAGTTAGGGCCATGCTCCACATCGACGTAAAGCAGAAAAAATAGGCAGAAGCGTAAAATGGATTCAATGGTGTTCCTATGGAAAGTACCCGGATTTTCGGTTTCTGCCTTCAGTTTCGGTCGCGTTTTACGCTGATGTGGAGCATGGCCCTTAGTCTAAAGTTTTAAAATAGCGTGAATCAAAAATTTCAGTTGAGGCAAAAAAAAAAAGTTTACTGCTTCCTGAAATGTGATGTTGAACAGAAGCAACGAACAGATGATTGATGATTCAATCGCTTAATTGGTGAGTGACGACGAGTACGTTGCTCAACAGGACTGATGAATGAAATTTCATCCACACATATATGAAGGATTTGGAGGATGAAGAGTCTACGTAACAGTTTTTGAAAATACAATCCGGACAATGGTAAGCAATGGATACAAGGTTAGCAAATTAAACTTAGTACATCAAAAAGTAGATGTCATTGGAACAAAATTCATACTCACACTTTACGATAAAAAGAGAAAACAAAAAAGCTACAACTGCAACAACAAAAATATTAACTTTAATTACTCGCAATTAGGGTTTTGTTACATAACCCCTTCATCTGCCAAGCCCCTTCATATGTAAACAAAGGATCGAAAATCAAACTTTTGTTTAATAGCCAAAAAATATATAATCGAATTTTCACAAAATAACATTTTTTCTCGGATATTTTTTACGGAAACTGAAGCTACAGTGAACTCTCGCTAATGGGCCGGCCCAAGGGACCAACAGAAAAAGGCGCATAAGGGAGAGAGACGCATAAGTGAGCAAGCCTATTTAAAAGTCTAAAATGCAACATAAGTTCTAATGAGAGCATGAATAAGAAGGTTTCAATAGAAAATGGTCATATTATCACGGTTAGGCAACTGAAATGATAAGGAGAAAACAAAAATTGTAGCGTACCTAATCGCAAACTGGTCCTTTTAAAACGATCCATAATAGATAATTGTCCCTCTCCGAACTCTAGTTCAGGCGGAAAAAATGACTTCCATGAGCCATAAAAGCGAAAGATTAAAGAGGAAAGTGAAGAAACATGCTCATTTTTTAGGAAAATAAATTAAATTGTTTAAATTTTACGAATAGTTCGGCGCATAAGTGAAATATTTACCTTTAGAGCGACGCATAAACGAATGGAATTATCATTATTTTACTATGGAATGTGCCGGGACCACTAAAAATCGTCGTATAAGTGAAAAAGGCGCATAAATGAGGCGGCACGGCGTATAAGTGAGAGTTCACTGTATTTAAAAATCATCTCAAATACATTGTGTACAACAAAAATTGCGATGCATGAAAGTTGTCCACCTACCTTAATTTTTCAGTCCCAATGAATACGGAGACAAATGGATGATTTTAAATTCTGCAACTATCGACGAACACAAGCGTCCACATGAGTCCATTACGGACAATAGTGAAGACTCGCCCCTATTTGCGTTATCTATCTACTGAAATACCTCATGTTGTAGCCGATTTACTTGAAGGGAAGAATATAACTTTTTCAGCTTCGATGCACAATTTGCTGTTTTAAATTCTTGGGTGCTACTTAACCATGCACTGAGTCTACAGATTCTATGAAAATAGGGAAACCATTCCAAGACTATGTCAAAAAAGTTCTTGGTTCAACTCTTTCTTCTTCCCAATCCGCAACGTAAACATACTTTGCTTCACTTCAGTTCGGAAAACTACATTCATTGCATTTCATTTCATTTGGCGCCGAAGGTGCGGGAGGGGTTGATGAGAATGGATGCAGAGTCCCTGTTCTCCAGTATGTACATGGTTCCAGTTGGTTTTGATTTTCACCTTACATCACACTCCAGGGTCCCCCGAACGTACAACTCGTGGTTTGACCGGATGGGGCCCTGAAGAGCTCTCTGCTCGGTTCTTGGTCTGGTTCAAAAAGAACAAACCCTTGGCCCAGCATCTCCAGAGGTATCGTTTCACTTGGAGGACTTTGTGGCCACGAACATTTTGAACGTCCCCAAGCCACCATTAATGAAGACGGTGGATCTTTGATCGGCTGGGATTGAACCCGGGACCCTGCGGTTACGAGTCCGACGCCTTACCGATCTTGCTACCACGGCCCCAACTGCATTCGAAGAGCCGAATACCCATGCAGAAAGATCACAACTGGTTATTTTAGAATAAATTTTTGATAATACAGTAGAAGGGACACTACAAATTCAGATGAAATTAAGTAGCTAATTTTAAAAATCCTTATTTCTCAATCTTGTTATTTTTTTTTTCCAGAATGAAATTTCTTGAAAGTATTGACTAACAAACATAACATTTTTTAATTCAATTTCCAAGACTCCCTTAACAAGGTTTTTTCTTTCGTTCTAGGCTATTAACTGCTGAGATTTATTTTTTATGACTGCAATCTTAGTGTTTCACTCTATTTTTTCAGATAATAAGAAACATACAGATAATGCAGGGAATATGCCTTCCTTAAATTAGCGGTCAGAAGCAACAATTCCGACAACTGCCTGCGCGCATCAAAGAATATCACGAATTCTCCCCACTCTACTATTTTTCACGCTGTAAGATGACTAAAGATGAATTTATTAATTTTATATTCAAGTCTATTAGGGCTTCAAAAGGCATTTTTGAGCACTTTGGAGCTTATTAAACACATATTTTGCATTACTATCTAATTCTGAATTATGTTCCTTATTTCACGTGTTTTCTTCATCTGGAGTAAGTTCACGTACATTTTATAATGTTCCAACATGAGATTTAAAGCAATTGAGTTACTTACTTTTGTGAGCACAATATATACTTCATGCACGCAACGCTTTTAACCTATATTCGAAATCATATTTTATTGGTGTACTATGGTGCGTTGCCCGTGTGCTTATTAATACAACATAGTGGTTCAAATAGTGTTGAATACAAATAATTGTAGCAGTAAATATTTTTAACTTATTTCAATGCTAAAATGAAATAGGTGAGCCTTGAATTGATAACACAGGTCTACAAAAAATGTTTTTTGAACAGATGCATGGGATGTTCTGACTGATTTTAGTGTTTTTCGGTGTGCTGAATTTGAATATGAGCTTCATTTTTTTTCTATGACGTACATATTTTTTGCAATACTTGAGTACTTAATTATCAAAGTCAAAAAGAAAAACATGTATTTATTGGAATAAAAAGCTGTACAGTTTTTTCACTCAATACAACTCATTTTAAAAAGCGGATCATTTTTAGTGTTGATTCCTTTTCACGGTAAAAATATTTTTTCTTTTCACTTATACTCCTAATGTTGCGCTTTCGCTGGTTTGAACTCATACGTTTATCGCCTGAGTATCCAACAGCAGTCAGACATCATATTTACGCCCCATCTACCTTGGTAACGTCTCTCTATGTCTTTCACATCTTGATGAAATCTATCACTTTGTTCCCCACTAAAGCCACCAAAGTTTTCGGGAAAATAGCCTACATGTGAACACAGAAAATGGATTTTTAAACTCATGTTTGAAGTGCTGAACTTTGAACGCAGCCAATATCCTCTTACTAATGCTTTTATAGCCGAAGTCTAGTTCCTAAAAAACTTTTGTACCACTTCCTTGAATGAGTTCCAGGCTTATTTTTCAGTTTCATTCATTGATTCAAAACACAATGGGTCAGATAAAAGCTTGCGTATGTCAGGTCCTGTGAATATTCTTTCTTCCAATTCAGCTTCAGACAATTTCGGAAACTTCGAACAAATATAGTATTTGAAAGCCTACAGTTTTTGGAAAAGATTTGATGAATTGCTTCATCAGTCCTAATTCAATGTGAAGAGAGAGGAAACTCAACCTTTTTACGATCAACCACGATTCTGTCCAACCTGAAAAGCTGCATCTTGCACCTTTAAACGGTTCTATTTTAAGAAGGGGTGTCAGCTTGATTAAGAAAATGCACTATGACAGCATTTCCGCTCATTCGGATATTATTTTATTTTCCTGGATTTGATAAGGGAAGGGAATACATTAAAAAAACACATCAATACGAACCAACCCTTTTTTTAAACTAATCCAACGAAATACAAAAAAAAAAAAAAAAAATCCTCTCACATTCTTATCTCTTATCACTATCAGCCTTATTTTGATAAAATCCTTAACATTCCAAGCACCAACTGCACCGTATATGAAGCTGAGCAATGTGACTCTGTAGGCGAGTGTAGCAGTCCTGTTTTGTACTTTCCCCCATCCGACCCCCGCCCTCTCCCTTTTTTTCAGTTTTTATAACTGTGGGGTAATCTATGAATATCTAAGAAACAAATAAGAAAAAATATTTGTAGTAAACAATATTTTAAAATCATAAATTAGGATAGCATTTATTTACACTGCTCGACATTGAAAATGCAACACCAAGAAGGAGTGGTCAGAAATTCATGCAAATTTTACCGTAGACGCAGGTCACTGAGTTATGCAAATGATATGAAATGCGCAGCTCTCCGACGCACGTGAAGTAAGATATAAGAGAATGAAGTTGAAAAGTGGGCTATGTTCATGTTGGTTTTTCTGCCAGACTAATTATTGGAGAAATTTGGTTTTTGTCTCGAAGGATACGTGTGATAGGAGGAAATGCCACGCCGTCCTCAACGAAGACACTTCCAGCATATAGACGACTTTACAAGGGGTATGGTGATCGGACTGAGAAGGGGAGGTTGGTCCATACGTCAAATTGCAGCTGATACCCACATGGATGCAAGCACTGTGCATCGGCTGTGTCGGAGATGGTTGGAAAGAGGAAATGTAGCCACATTGAGGGGTGCAGGTGCAGCCAGAGTGACGTCAGACCGCTTGGATCGACGGATTCACCGACAAGCTGTGGCGGACCCGCAAGTCACTTGTACGTCGATTCTGCAGCACGTGCAAGGTACCCTGGATGTTCCTGTGTCGACCAGAACTATTTCCCGTCGACTGGTTGCACGTGGCCTGCAATCACGGCGCCCGCTAAGAAGACTGCCATTGACCTCACAGCACAGACTCCAACGTTTGGAATGGTGCCGGACCAGAGCGACGTGGATGGCAGAATGGCAAACCGTAGTGTTCTCAGATGAATCCCGCTTCTGTTTGTCCAGCGACAGTCATCGCATACGTGTGTGGCGTCGAAGTGGAGTAAGATCGAATCCGGCAGTAACTGTGGAACGCCCCACAGCGCGACAACGTGGCATAATGGTTTGGGGCGCTATTGCATACAATTCCGTATCACCTCTAGTTCGTATTCGGGCCACTATGACGGCCCAACGATATGTAGATAATGTACTGCGGCCGGTGGCAATCCCCTACCTTCAGGGTCTGCCAAATGCAATTTTTCAACAGGATAACGCCCGGCCTCACAGTGCTCGAATCAGCCAACATGCTCTACGAGGTGTACAGATGCTTTCCTGGCCACCATACTCTCCTGACTTGTCACCAATCGAACATGTGTGGGACGTGATTGGACGCCGTTTGCAGAACCTGCCACTGCCTCGTTCAGAGGACGAACTGTGGCAAATGGTTGAAAGGGAATGGAGTGCCATCCCTCAGGACACCATCCGCATGCTTATTGACTCCATGCCTAGACGTGTTTCTTCGTGCATCGCTGTCCGCGGTGGTCCTACTTCTTACTGAGCCGACGCCGTCCGCGCTCTAAATTTTGCTTATTTATTTTGAAATAAATATCACTTATTGTTCCATGCTGTCTCTGTCTTCTTACCAAATTTCATCAATTTCTGACCACTCCTTCTTGGTGTTGCATTTTCAATGTCGAGCAGTGTAGTTATATGGGTGATTCTACGGTCAATGAGTTTTTTATGTCCCCAAAGAAAAAATAATCAGTTCGATTTCACACTCATTATATCACTAGTAGCCGTTATTTTTATGACTGTAGTGGTAAGGGCCAGATGAAATTTCAATTTTTGGGGAGTTTATCGATACCAGGGGAAAATGCGTTGCCAGGAGAGTGACACTATTGGCAAGATTCTGGTTTGATTTACTATTATTTCACTTATTTTTCGGTATAAAATCAGAGTATGAACTCATTTCTATAAGACCTGTATCCAAAAAAAATTTTCGCGTTGTAATAAAATAAAAAAATCAATCTTGAAAACACGACATGTTGCATACAAATCGCACCTCATATCCCAAATAAAAATACTTCCCGCATTATTTACGTTCATTTAAATTGCTTTTACAGGGGCAATTAAGATTAAAAATGAAATTAATTATGCTTATAACACAGTTTTATTGCATATTTATCCTTTTACAAACATGCACATTGCTCACATGTCTTACATTTAGTGAGAAAAAACATTAGGCATATTTTAAAAACAATTCTAAAAACAATATTGTAATATTGTCTTCAAATTGCCGAATCGTCAACAAAATGTGCCGAATACGGAAATTGGAAGGTCACAGTAACTTAACGTGACCTCCCATCGGGGCGTTAATGACTGTAAATTGAGGTCCGATAGAAAGTTTTCAAGTTAAAAAAAAAAAGTACAGATAATCAGTACGTCAATAATTTTTCACTTTTAAAACACTTAAATAATTAATCCGTGAATAATGCACAGGAAATTACGGTACTTGGAAAAATGACGGAAGCAAGATCGTGCATAGAGAAAATAGGAATAAACAGGAAAAACACAAAAAATGAAAAAAATAGGAGAAAATAGGACGTTTGCTGTCCCTGCTAATAGTATCGAAATTAGAGGTTACGCAGGTTAAACATAAGATTGCATGGTTGTCAGCGTTACCCAAGAAACACCACGAGGAGGTCACCATGCGACGTTTCTCGTCGGGGAGTTTTGATGAGGCAGGCCCCCTTGCCTACTGCCATTGGGGAGTTTTGCTCAAGCAGGCCCCAATTCCTACTGCCATTGAGGAGTTTTGATGAGGCAGGTCCCCAATTCCTACTGCCATTGTGGAGTTTTGATCAGGCAGGTCCCCAATTCCTACTGCCATTGGGGAGTTTTGATGAGGCAGGTCCCCAATTCTTACTGCCATTGGGGAGTTTTTCTCAGGCAGGCCCCCAATTCCTACTGCCATTGAGGAGTTTTCTGATGAGGCAGGTCCCCAATTCCTACTGCCATTGGGGAGTTTTGATCAGGCAGGTCCCCAATTCCTACTGCCGTTACACATATACCATAGGGACCCGTTTATAGGATGGTCCAGTGCTTCTCAACCGGTGTGCCGCAGTATTTTTGAAAATTCAATAAATTATGATCACAGATGCATTTCACTTGGACAAAGTTTCAGTGTGCAAGACAGGCCCGTAGTTTCACATTTTTCCTGGGAGGGAGTGTATACTCAACATATTGGAAATTAACAAAAACTGCTCACACTTATAGGCAAAACATTAATTTTAAAGTCAAAATAGCAGGCAACGAATATGCTGATTAATTAGCCAAGGAGTCCAGAGAACTTAATACTAACAACAACAGCGTCTATCTCCAAGATGCAAACGCAATTGCGAAATCTAAACTTAGAGATAAATCAATCCAAGTGAAACACCAGCTTTGTGAAATAAATACAAGTCGACCAATAACAAAAACTATAACCAGGCTGAGAACCGGCCATCACAGGGGCATGAAGATTGATGGAGAGGGTAGAAAGGTGTATAGAAACTGTTGTCCAGCAATAAGTGCGAACCTGAGAGAAATCGGTGTATTGCCGTCACTTGTAGACCTTTATGACGATAACATCCAACAAATCGCAAAAGCAGTTATAAGGATCCATGGAGTTATTTAGTTCGGCTAAGTCATAGACACGACAAAAAAAAAAAAAAATAATTTTAAAGCCAGGGGAGGGGAAATCTCTTAAATGACTAGCATGGTGCAACAGGTCAGATATGATGTTGCTACTCAAATTGAGTTCCAAAGCAAAAAATGCACCCTAATAGTTTAATTACCTTACCAGCGCGTGTAACTTAAATCATATGTAAAATATTAGGCTCTGGCGCAATGGTGGTCAGAATATCACCTATTTAACCACATAATCAGGATACGAATTAATGCCATCTCAGATGACATTGGAAAATATTGCATTTTTGATAAAATGTGAAAAAAAAGGAAAAATTTTATTTCAAGTTGATGAATCAACAGATATCCGAGGTGCACGATCGCTATTGCGCGACTTGTTGTTGAGGACTGCCTTCAGGATTGTTGGATCTATCTGCAAAGAATTTCTTCAGCATGCAACAGATAATGAAATATTCCGCACTACAGATAAAAATTTAAATAGCAATGAGATCCTGGACTTCACAAGTGTTTGCCTTGATAGGGCAGCTGCAATGGCAAAAAATGTCGAAGGGCTCATGGGGTTGATTTCGAATGAAAAATCAAAATACCCAAGTGGTTTTCTGTTAGATGAGCAGAAGGCAGTTTTAGTTCCAGCAGTAATATCTGTCAATTTCATAAAATCAAGCCAACAGATAAGCGTAGGTCTCCATTCCGCACTTTCTCAGGCAGAGGATTGCTCATCATCTTTGAGAAGCACGAGATCCTGACACGAATTATCGAGTTGCGCGTGTGAGCACAAGCTTCTGACGTATTATAACATCACAATGAAGTGCAACATGCCAGTTCTTAAGAGATAAATATTGGCTAAGAAAATCATTGTACATGGCAGTTCTTTTTCAGAATCTGAAAGAATGCAATCGAAGAAAGGAAGCACGGGGTGGGAATTTGCTTACATGTATGATAAAAGCCTAAACGAGTAAAAATTAAAAATTCACACGCATCCTGGTTTTTAGTAGTGAGTGGTGAAAACATTGTCCATATGAACATTTATGAAATTCAATTCATTCAGTGTGCCGCAAGGATCGAGCAAACTCGCGAATGTACCGTGGAGCCTAAAAGGTTGAGAAGCACTGGGATAGACACACTTTCACACCACACGTGCCATAACCCGTTTATAGGGTAGACACACTTTCTCTCGTGCCATAACCCGTTTATAGAGTAGACACACTTTCACACCACACGTGCCATAACCCGTTTATAGGGTAGACACAATTTCTCTCGTGCCATAACCCGTTTATAGAGTAGACACACTTTCACACCACACGTGCCATAACCCGTTTATAGGGTAGACACACTTTCTCTCGTGCCATAACCCGTTTATAGAGTAGACACAATTTCACACCACACGTGCCATAACCCGTTGATAGGGTAGACACACTTTCTCTCGTGCCATAACCCGTTTATAGAGTAGACACACTTTCACACCACACGTGCCATAACCCGTTTATAGGGTAGACACACTTTCTCTCGTGCCATAACCCGTTTATAGGGTAGACACACTTTCTCTCGTGCCATAACCCATTTATAGGGTAGACACACTTTCACACTACACGTGCCATAACCCGTTTATAGGGCAGACACACTTTCTCTCGTGCCATAACCCGTTTATAGAGTAGACACACTTTCACACCACACGTGCCATAACCCGTTTATAGGGTAGACACACTTTCTCTCGTGCCATAACCCGTTTATAGAGTAGACACACTTTCACACCACACGTGCCATAACCCGTTTATAGGGTAGACACACTTTCTCTCGTGCCATAACCCGTTTATAGAGTAGACACACTTTCACACCACACGTGCCATAACCCGTTTATAGGGTAGACACACTTTCTCTCGTGCCATAACCCGTTTATAGAGTAGACACACTTTCACACCACACGTGCCATAACCCGTTTATAGGGTAGACACACTTTCTCTCGTGCCATAACCCGTTTATAGAGTAGACACACTTTTTCTCGTGCCATAACCCGTTTATAGAGTAGACACACTTTCACACCACACGTGCCATAACCCGTTTATAGGGTAGACACACTTTTTCTCGTGCCATAACCCGTTTATAGAGTAGACACACTTTCACACCACACGTGCCATAACCCGTTGATAGGGTAGACACACTTTTTCTCGTGCCATAACCCGTTTATAGAGTAGACACACTTTCACACCACACGTGCCATAACCCGTTTATAGGGTAGACACACTTTCTCTCGTGCCATAACCCGTTTATAGAGTAGACACACTTTCACACCACACGTGCCATAACCCGTTTATAGGGTAGACACAATTTCTCTCGTGCCATAACCCGTTTATAGAGTAGACACACTTTCACACCACACGTGCCATAACCCGTTTATAGGGCAGACACACTTTCTCTCGTGCCATAACCCGTTTATAGAGTAGACACACTTTCACACCACACGTGCCATAACCCGTTTATAGGGTAGACACACTTTCTCTCGTGCCATAACCCGTTTATAGAGTAGACACACTTTCACACCACACGTGCCATAACCCGTTTATAGGGTAGACACACTTTCTCTCGTGCCATAACCCGTTTATAGAGTAGACACACTTTCACACCACACGTGCCATAACCCGTTTATAGGGTAGACACACTTTCTCTAGTGCCATAACCCGTTTATAGGGTAGACACACTTTTTCTCGTGCCATAACCCGTTTATAGAGAAGACACACTTTCACACCACACGTGCCATAACCCGTTTATAGGGCAGACACACTTTCTCTCGTGCCATAACCCGTTTATAGGGTAGACACACTTTCTCTCGTGCCATAACCCATTTATAGGGTAGACACACTTTCACACTACACGTGCCATAACCCGTTTATAGGGCAGACACACTTTCTCTCGTGCCATAACCCGTTTATAGAGTAGACACACTTTCACACCACACGTGCCATAACCCGTTTATAGGGTAGACACACTTTCTCTCGTGCCATAACCCGTTTATAGAGTAGACACACTTTCACACCACACGTGCCATAACCCGTTTATAGGGTAGACACACTTTCTCTCGTGCCATAACCCGTTTATAGAGTAGACACACTTTCACACCACACGTGCCATAACCCGTTTATAGGGTAGACACACTTTCTCTCGTGCCATAACCCGTTTATAGAGTAGACACACTTTTTCTCGTGCCATAACCCGTTTATAGAGTAGACACACTTTCACACCACACGTGCCATAACCCGTTGATAGGGTAGACACACTTTCTCTCGTGCCATAACCCGTTTATAGAGTAGACACACTTTCACACCACACGTGCCATAACCCGTTTATAGGGTAGACACACTTTCTCTCGTGCCATAACCCGTTTATAGAGTAGACACACTTTCACACCACACGTGCCATAACCCGTTTATAGGGTAGACACAATTTCTCTCGTGCCATAACCCGTTTATAGAGTAGACACACTTTCACACCACACGTGCCATAACCCGTTTATAGGGTAGACACACTTTCTCTCGTGCCATAACCCGTTTATAGAGTAGACACACTTTCACACCACACGTGCCATAACCCGTTTATAGGGTAGACACACTTTCTCTCGTGTCATAACCCGTTTATAGGGTAGACACACTTTCTCTCGTGCCATAACCCATTTATTGGGTAGACACACTTTCACACTACACGTGCCATAACCCGTTTATAGGGCAGACACACTTTCTCTCGTGCCATAACCCGTTTATAGAGTAGACACACTTTCACACCACACGTGCCATAACCCGTTTATAGGGTAGACACAATTTCTCTCGTGCCATAACCCGTTTATAGAGTAGACACACTTTCACACCACACGTGCCATAACCCGTTTATAGGGTAGACACACTTTCTCTCGTGCCATAACCCGTTTATAGGGTAGACACACTTTCTCTCGTGCCATAACCCATTTATAGGGTAGACACACTTTCACACCACACGTGCCATAACCCGTTTATAGGGCAGACACACTTTCTCTCGTGCCATAACCCGTTTATAGAGTAGACACACTTTCACACCACACGTGCCATAACCCGTTTATAGGGTAGACACACTTTCTCTCGTGCCATAACCCGTTTATAGAGTAGACACACTTTCACACCACACGTGCCATAACCCGTTTATAGGGTAGACACACTTTCTCTCGTGCCATAACCCGTTTATAGAGTAGACACACTTTCACACCACACGTGCCATAACCCGTTTATAGGGTAGACACACTTTCTCTCGTGCCATAACCCGTTTATAGAGTAGACACACTTTCACACCACACGTGCCATAACCCGTTTATAGGGTAGACACACTTTCTCTCGTGCCATAACCCGTTTATAGAGTAGACACACTTTTTCTCGTGCCATAACCCGTTTATAGAGTAGACACACTTTCACACCACACGTGCCATAACCCGTTTATAGGGTAGACACACTTTCTCTCGTGCCATAACCCGTTTATAGAGTAGACACACTTTCACACCACACGTGCCATAACCCGTTTATAGGGTAGACACACTTTCTCTCGTGCCATAACCCGTTTATAGAGTAGACACACTTTCACACCACACGTGCCATAACCCGTTTATAGGGTAGACACACTTTCTCTCGTGCCATAACCCGTTTATAGAGTAGACACACTTTCACACCACACGTGCCATAACCCGTTTATAGGGTAGACACACTTTCTCTCGTGCCATAACCCGTTTATAGAGTAGACACACTTTCACACCACACGTGCCATAACCCGTTTATAGGGTAGACACACTTTCTCTCGTGCCATAACCCGTTTATAGGGTAGACACACTTTCACACCACACGTGCCATAACCCGTTTATAGGGTAGACACACTTTCTCTCGTGTCATAACCCGTTTATAGGGTAGACACACTTTCTCTCGTGCCATAACCCATTTATAGGGTAGACACACTTTCACACTACACGTGCCATAACCCGTTTATAGGGCAGACACACTTTCTCTCGTGCCATAACCCGTTTATAGAGTAGACACACTTTCACACCACACGTGCCATAACCCGTTTATAGGGTAGACACACTTTCTCTCGTGCCATAACCCGTTTATAGAGTAGACACACTTTCACACCACACGTGCCATAACCCGTTTATAGGGTAGACACACTTTCTCTCGTGCCATAACCCGTTTATAGAGTAGACACACTTTTTCTCGTGCCATAACCCGTTTATAGAGTAGACACACTTTCACACCACACGTGCCATAACCCGTTGATAGGGTAGACACACTTTCTCTCGTGCCATAACCCGTTTATAGAGTAGACACACTTTCACACCACACGTGCCATAACCCGTTTATAGGGTAGACACACTTTCTCTCGTGCCATAACCCGTTTATAGAGTAGACACACTTTCACACCACACGTGCCATAACCCGTTTATAGGGTAGACACAATTTCTCTCGTGCCATAACCCGTTTATAGAGTAGACACACTTTCACACCACACGTGCCATAACCCGTTTATAGGGTAGACACACTTTCTCTCGTGCCATAACCCGTTTATAGAGTAGACACACTTTCACACCACACGTGCCATAACCCGTTTATAGGGTAGACACACTTTCTCTCGTGTCATAACCCGTTTATAGGGTAGACACACTTTCTCTCGTGCCATAACCCATTTATTGGGTAGACACACTTTCACACTACACGTGCCATAACCCGTTTATAGGGCAGACACACTTTCTCTCGTGCCATAACCCGTTTATAGAGTAGACACTTTCACACCACACGTGCCATAACCCGTTTATAGGGTAGACACAATTTCTCTCGTGCCATAACCCGTTTATAGAGTAGACACACTTTCACACCACACGTGCCATAACCCGTTTATAGGGTAGACACACTTTCTCTCGTGCCATAACCCGTTTATAGGGTAGACACACTTTCTCTCGTGCCATAACCCATTTATAGGGTAGACACACTTTCACACCACACGTGCCATAACCCGTTTATAGGGCAGACACACTTTCTCTCGTGCCATAACCCGTTTATAGAGTAGACACACTTTCACACCACACGTGCCATAACCCGTTTATAGGGTAGACACACTTTCTCTCGTGCCATAACCCGTTTATAGAGTAGACACACTTTCACACCACACGTGCCATAACCCGTTTATAGGGTAGACACACTTTCTCTCGTGCCATAACCCGTTTATAGAGTAGACACACTTTCACACCACACGTGCCATAACCCGTTTATAGGGTAGACACACTTTCTCTCGTGCCATAACCCGTTTATAGAGTAGACACACTTTCACACCACACGTGCCATAACCCGTTTATAGGGTAGACACACTTTCTCTCGTGCCATAACCCGTTTATAGAGTAGACACACTTTTTCTCGTGCCATAACCCGTTTATAGAGTAGACACACTTTCACACCACACGTGCCATAACCCGTTTATAGGGTAGACACACTTTTTCTCGTGCCATAACCCGTTTATAGAGTAGACACACTTTCACACCACACGTGCCATAACCCGTTGATAGGGTAGACACACTTTCTCTCGTGCCATAACCCGTTTATAGAGTAGACACACTTTCACACCACACGTGCCATAACCCGTTTATAGGGTAGACACACTTTCTCTCGTGCCATAACCCGTTTATAGAGTAGACACACTTTCACACCACACGTGCCATAACCCGTTTATAGGGTAGACACAATTTCTCTCGTGCCATAACCCGTTTATAGAGTAGACACACTTTCACACCACACGTGCCATAACCCGTTTATAGGGTAGACACACTTTCTCTCGTGCCATAACCCGTTTATAGAGTAGACACACTTTCACACCACACGTGCCATAACCCGTTTATAGGGTAGACACACTTTCTCTCGTGTCATAACCCGTTTATAGGGTAGACACACTTTCTCTCGTGCCATAACCCATTTATTGGGTAGACACACTTTCACACTACACGTGCCATAACCCGTTTATAGGGCAGACACACTTTCTCTCGTGCCATAACCCGTTTATAGAGTAGACACACTTTCACACCACACGTGCCATAACCCGTTTATAGGGTAGACACACTTTCTCTCGTGCCATAACCCGTTTATAGAGTAGACACACTTTCACACCACACGTGCCATAACCCGTTTATAGGGTAGACACACTTTCTCTCGTGCCATAACCCGTTTATAGAGTAGACACACTTTCACACCACACGTGCCATAACCCGTTTATAGGGTAGACACACTTTCTCTCGTGCCATAACCCGTTTATAGAGTAGACACACTTTTTCTCGTGCCATAACCCGTTTATAGAGTAGACACACTTTCACACCACACGTGCCATAACCCGTTTATAGGGTAGACACACTTTTTCTCGTGCCATAACCCGTTTATAGAGTAGACACACTTTCACACCACACGTGCCATAACCCGTTGATAGGGTAGACACACTTTTTCTCGTGCCATAACCCGTTTATAGAGTAGACACACTTTCACACCACACGTGCCATAACCCGTTTATAGGGTAGACACACTTTCTCTCGTGCCATAACCCGTTTATAGAGTAGACACACTTTCACACCACACGTGCCATAACCCGTTTATAGGGTAGACACAATTTCTCTCGTGCCATAACCCGTTTATAGAGTAGACACACTTTCACACCACACGTGCCATTACCCGTTTATAGGGTAGACACAATTTCTCTCGTGCCATAACCCGTTTATAGAGTAGACACACTTTCACACCACACGTGCCATAACCCGTTTATAGGGTAGACACACTTTCTCTCGTGCCATAACCCGTTTATAGGGTAGACACACTTTCTCTCGTGCCATAACCCATTTATAGGGTAGACACACTTTCACACTACACGTGCCATAACCCGTTTATAGGGCAGACACACTTTCTCTCGTGCCATAACCCGTTTATAGAGTAGACACACTTTCACACCACACGTGCCATAACCCGTTTATAGGGTAGACACACTTTCTCTCGTGCCATAACCCGTTTATAGAGTAGACACACTTTCACACCACACGTGCCATAACCCGTTTATAGGGTAGACACACTTTCTCTCGTGCCATAACCCGTTTATAGAGTAGACACACTTTCACACCACACGTGCCATAACCCGTTTATAGGGTAGACACACTTTCTCTCGTGCCATAACCCGTTTATAGAGTAGACACACTTTCACACCACACGTGCCATAACCCGTTTATAGGGTAGACACACTTTCTCTCGTGCCATAACCCGTTTATAGAGTAGACACACTTTTTCTCGTGCCATAACCCGTTTATAGAGTAGACACACTTTCACACCACACGTGCCATAACCCGTTTATAGGGTAGACACACTTTTTCTCGTGCCATAACCCGTTTATAGAGTAGACACACTTTCACACCACACGTGCCATAACCCGTTGATAGGGTAGACACACTTTTTCTCGTGCCATAACCCGTTTATAGAGTAGACACACTTTCACACCACACGTGCCATAACCCGTTTATAGGGCAGACACACTTTCTCTCGTGCCATAACCCGTTTATAGGGTAGACACACTTTCTCTCGTGCCATAACCCGTTTATAGAGTAGACACACTTTCACACCACACGTGCCATAACCCGTTTATAGGGCAGACACACTTTCACACCACACGTGCCAAAACCCGTTTATAGGGCAGACACACTTTTTCTCGTGCCATAACCCGTTTATAGAGTAGACACACTTTCACACCACACGTGCCATAACCCGTTTATAGGGCAGACACACTTTCTCTCGTGCCATAACCCGTTTATAGGGTAGACACACTTTCACACCACACGTGCCATAACCCGTTTATAGGGCAGACACACTTTCGTGTCATAACCCGTTTATAGAGTAGACACACTTTCACACCACACGTGCCATAACCCGTTTATAGGGCAGACACACTTTCACACCACACGTGCCATAACCCGTTTATAGGGCAGACACACTTTCTCTCGTGCCATAACCCGTTTATAGGGTAGACACACTTTCACACCACACGTGCCATAACCCGTTTATAGGGCAGACACACTTTCTCTCGTGCCATAACCCGTTTATAGAGTAGACACACTTTCACACCACACGTGCCATAACCCGTTTATAGGGTAGACACACTTTCTCTCGTGCCATAACCCATTTATAGAGTAGACACACTTTCACACCACACGTGCCATAACCCGTTTATAGGGCAGAAACACTTTCTCTCGTGCCATAACCCGTTTATAGAGTAGACACACTTTCACACCACACGTGCCATAACCCGTTTATAGGGCAGACACACTTCCTCTCGTGCCATAACCCGTTTATAGAGTAGACACACTTTCACACCACACTTGCCATAACCCGTTTATAGGGTAGACACACTTTCTCTCGTGCCATAACCCGTTTATAGTGTAGACGCACTTTCACACCACACGTGTCATAACCCATTTATAGGGTAGACACACTTTCACACCACACGTGTCATAACCCGTTTATAGGGAAGACACACTTTTTCTCGTGCCATAACCCGTTTATAGAGTAGACACACTTTCACACCACACGTGCCATAACCCGTTTATAGGGTAGACACACTTTCTCTCGTGCCATAACCCATTTATAGAGTAGACACACTTTCACACCACACGTGCCATAACCCGTTTATAGGGCAGAAACACTTTCTCTCGTGCCATAACCCGTTTATAGGGTAGACACACTTTCTCTCGTGCCATAACCCGTTTATAGGGTAGACACACTTTCTCTAGTGCCATAACCCGTTTATAGGGTAGACACACTTTTTCTCGTGCCATAACCCGTTTATAGAGAAGACACACTTTCACACCACACGTGCCATAACCCGTTTATAGGGCAGACACACTTTCTCTCGTGCCATAACCCGTTTATAGAGCAGACACACTTTCGTGTCATAACCCGTTTATAGGGTAGACACACTTTCTCTCGTGCCATAACCCGTTTATAGGGCGGACACACTTTCACACCACACGTGCCATAACCCGTTTATAGGGCAGACACACTTTCTCTCGTGCCATAACCCGTTTATAGAGTAGACACACTATAGAGTAGATTTTGTAAAAACTATATACGCCGCGCAATAACAGCAAATTTTTGATACGTGACAAAAAAAAAATCAGAATCTCAACGGATATTTTTTTATTCAAGGAGAATAATTATCCACTTTCTCTCGTGCAATAACCCGTTTATAGAGTAGACACACTTTCACACCACACGTGTCATAACCCATTTATAGGGTAGACACACTTTCACACCACACGTGTCATAACCCGTTTATAGGGTAGACACACTTTCTCTCGTGCCATAACCCGTTTATAGAGTAGACACACTTTCACACCACACGTGCCATAACCCATTTATAGGGTAGACACACTTTCACACCACACGTGTCATAACCCGTTTATAGGGTAGACACACTTTCTCTCGTGCCATAACCCGTTTATAGGGTAGACACACTTTCTCTCGTGCCATAACCCGTTTATAGGGTAGACACACTTTCTCTAGTGCCATAACCCGTTTATAGGGTAGACACACTTTTTCTCGTGCCATAACCCGTTTATAGAGTAGACACACTTTCACACCACACGCGCCATAACCCGTTTATAGGGCAGACACACTTTCTCTCGTGTCATAACCCGTTTATAGGGTAGACACACTTTCTCTCGTGCCATAACCCGTTTATAGAGTAGACACACTTTCACACCACACGTGCCATAACCCGTTTATAGGGCAGAAACACTTTCTCTCGTGCCATAACCCGTTTATAGAGTAGACACACTTTCACACCACACGTGCCATAACCCGTTTATAGGGCAGACACACTTTCTCTCGTGCCATAACCCGTTTATAGAGTAGACACACTTTCACACCACACTTGCCATAACCCGTTTATAGGGTAGACACACTTTCTCTCGTGCCATAACCCGTTTATAGAGTAGACACACTTTCACACCACACGTGTCATAACCCATTTATAGGGTAGACACACTTTCACACCACACGTGTCATAACCCGTTTATAGGGTAGACACACTTTCTCTCGTGCCATAACCCGTTTATAGGGTAGACACACTTTCTCTCGTGCCATAACCCGTTTATAGGGTAGACACACTTTCTCTAGTGCCATAACCCGTTTATAGGGTAGACACACTTTTTCTCGTGCCATAACCCGTTTATAGAGTAGACACACTTTCACACCACACGCGCCATAACCCGTTTATAGGGCAGACACACTTTCTCTCGTGTCATAACCCGTTTATAGGGTAGACACACTTTCTCTCGTGCCATAACCCGTTTATAGAGTAGACACACTTTCACACCACACGTGTCATAACCCGTTTATAGGGCAGACACACTTTCTCTCGTGCCATAACCCGTTTATAGAGCAGACACACTTTCGTGTCATAACCCGTTTATAGGGTAGACACACTTTCTCTCGTGCCATAACCCGTTTATAGGGCGGACACACTTTCACACCACACGTGCCATAACCCGTTTATAGGGCAGACACACTTTCTCTCGTGCCATAACCCGTTTATAGAGTAGACACACTAGAGTAGATTTTGTAAAAACTATATACGCCGCGCAATAACAGCAAATTTTTGATACGTGACAAAAAAAAAATCAGAATCTCAACGGATATTTTTTTATTCAAGGAGAATAATTATCCAACAAAATGAAATACGTATTTTACAAAGTTTTAAATATAATAACAAATGAAATTAATTAAACCGAACCTGTACGAGTCATCACATTTGTTTTCATTTATTAGTCAGACGATTTTTGAATTCAGCACGATTATTTTTCAGGAAATGTAGAATGAGAACAAGTCGTAAACGCAAAAACGTACTCTTTACACCCCCCTCCCCCCGCAAAAAAAGGGCGCAAAAAAGACTATTTTGAAACACGGTATGCGTGTAAAAATGCTAGTAAAGATCTACTCTGTAACTTGCATGGAAAATTTTCGATTTTAAATAAAAGGCGAAAAAAAATTCTCAACTCGCACATAATCAAGAAAATCGAAGTGTTTGGGACAATTCAATTCGTTGAACCTGATGATTGAAGTAACCACTGATTCAATTAACTAACTTCCACTGTATTTTGAATCTGCGTTTTAAAAAAAATCAGCATTGAATTACCTCTATATCATGCAATTGTATCGCTTTTTGTTTTGGTGAAAATGCGCTTTGGGTCCCTGTTTGGCGCATTTTCAAAAAGTCGCCAACTGGCGCGTTTTTCCTTGTTGTCTCGCGAATTGAAAGCTCGGTAGAATCCTAGTTTAAGGTCCGGCGATAAATGAATAAATCTGCCAACCACAGAATTAGCATTGGATGATTGGATTGTTTGGCGACTTTAAGCAAAATGGCAACCATAGAATTATCATTGGATGATTGGATTGTTTGGCGACTTTAAGCAAAATCGCCAAACCCGGACCTTAAACTAGGATTCTACCGAAAGCTCCGAGAGACATTACGCAAAAATTGGCGACTTTTTGAAAATGCGCCAAGCAGGGACCCAAAGCGCATTGTCAACTTTGTTTTTTGCATAACATGCTCCTAAGCGGTAACGAAGTGTTTAAAGCTAAGTATCAACTTACCTCAATAAAGAATCTTTCAGGATATCCATAATTATGTCACAAAAGCGCAGTTGAAATTCACGGAGAAATATACGTATCAAGATGGCTACGATTTTTTCTCAAAATGAGCTTCAACAATGAGGCAACAATGAATTCTCAAAGTTCAATGAAATGAAAAACACATTGTTTTAAAATAATGTATTGTTGTGCAGAACATTTTTGAAAATATTTTCTCTTTGTTGGTGAACAATGTTTAATGATTTATGTTTAAAATGATTGCAAATAGTCTCAACAATGGACCGGTATTCCCGCTTTTGGTGACGTGGAAACGCAAGTATAAAATAAGGCGGCTACTATTGTGAGAAAAATCAACAAGTCTCATTTTAAAAAGGGATAACTATTTTTACCACGGACAAATTTCTGTTTAGTCTAATATTGTTTTAATTCCCCAGATCCGATAAGGAAGGGGAAGTTAAACAAAAAAAAAGCATTAACAAAAACCAACACGTAGGGCATGCCGATTGTTCAAAGACCGATGGCCAATTATTTTCGTTTTGAAAGGCCGATGGCAAAACTTTACAACAATCGCAGAAATGCGTGTTTCAAACCTTTTTTAAGAAACAAAAAAGTATTAAGCACATAGTACAGACCTAAGGGAAACTATGTTTTACCAGCGCTGTAGTCGGGGACAGGAGCGCCTTGAGGGGAGGTCATGGGAGGTCACCCGGACCTCCTAAAAATTTGCCTCATTCGGCACGCTCAAATTAACGATTCGGCAAATTCAGGGATGCAATTTTTTTTAATGGGATGGTGTACACAGATTCTTCCTAGCAATTTTTCGAAACAAAAGTTGCAAACGTGCACTTTCAAACGATCTCAGAAGATATTATGAGGGAGACGTGCGGGGGTTATCTTTCTGAAATGTTCAAAATTTTCGACTTCAAAACGCGATTCTAGACAATCTGGTTGATGTTAGAGGATTGAGGTGGGGCATTTCAAGGGTTCTCTCTCTCTTTAAAAATAATTCTTAAATTGCTGTTTTTATAGCACGAGTAGGCTGATTTTTGCCATTATAAAAGAATATGGTGGTTTTTGAGGAGGCTTATTAGCAATTTTTCGAAATTTAACCCATTAATGCCAGACATTTTTTTTGCAAAGATATTTTGTATACTAGTTACAAACAGCGTTTAATGGACAGGAAAAATAATAAAAAAATATTATGTAAAAAAAATTTTTTTCATTAAGGAAAGAATAATCGTCCCTTAAAAGTTACGATAGATCCCAGAGGGTGCATACTTTTTTTACTAATTTTTTTTTCTGCCTACAATATAATATTTAAAAGGACATTTTATAAGAAGAAATAAAAACAGCAATTAACATAAACTGGGAAGCTGGGATTAACTTTGAAAACTTAGCTTTTTTTCTTGAGATTGTGAACGATGTCATTTTTGATAAAGATTATATTAAATCTGCTACAGAACACACTTTACAAAGGTTATGTGCTGCAATCTGTTAATAACGAATTGAAACAATACCAAGGTACTCATTGAACACTATTATTTGGTTGAAATGTTCATTTTGGGGAAATTCAGGGCCCTTTTTGGACCATCCCTAAAGAGAAGCGCTAGGCATTAATGGGTTAAGTCCAAAAAATTATATGACAGAACAACAGGTGAATGCATAACACATTTTTTGGTTGAAAAATTGACGAATCAGGAATTTAAAGTTATTAATTTTTTGCACCAATTTTCAACCCTTGATTCCTCATTGTTCCTCCAAACTACGCTCTTTGAAATTTCAGAAAATCTTCAATAACGTCAGGAGGTTCGGAGATATCCCCCGAAATATTTTTGAAATTTAATTCCTAAAAGCAATATTTTAGACGATATTTGATAATCTGCGGGTGACAATGGGGGGGGGGGGGGTAAAGCTTATCTTTTAACATTTTTTTCAGGAGGCCACGTGGGCCAAGAGGTAGAGTTCTCTCCTCGTAAGCAAGTGGTCGCGGGTTCGAATCCCGCCTTGCTCATGGATGTTATTTCATCCTCTCTGTGCCGTAAATCTGTCCTGTGTTTGTCAGGAGGCAAAGCGCATAGTACGTAGTCCTAATGTATTAGGGGTGCGACATCGAAGGCAAAACATCGATGGTATTGATACATCGACCAAAAAACATCTATGTTTTCAAAACATCGATCTATTTTTATAAAAAATACTTGCAAATTTAAATATACAGTAATACAGTAACTCTCCAATACATTGCGCCTCCTTTTACCTCTCAATTAGATTTATCTTTTGTCTCCTGAAAAACATCAACCGTACTAAAAATCGATGTCAATTATAGAAAACTTTTTTAGTATTTTTAGTGAGATAGATACTGCAACTTGATTAACTGCATAACTTTTATTTATCGCATATTTTTATGAAACTTTTTTTGTTGAAATGAAGAACACCGTTATCGAAAAAAATTTCTAAATTAAAAGAAAAACAACGATGTTTAAAAATCGTTGACCGTAAATCATCGGTAGTAATTTCAAAAGAAAAAAAAAAACTGTTTCAATACGATAGATATTGCAACTGTTAAAGATGAATCTGTTTTATTGCCCATTTTTATTGCTTTTCGCTGAAGATATCGAAACAACATCGAATAGACATCGAAAGAAAAAAAAACATCGAACTTCGAAACAGCGATCATTTAAAGACATCGACCTTAAAACATCGATGGTAACTATCAAAAACGGCTTCTAACGAGATTGATAGTGTAACGGCTGATAAACGATATAACTTTTAGCCGCATATCTTGATTATTATCTTTTTTTTTTTTTTTTTTGCTGAAATATAAAACATTCGCATAAAAAATCATAATGAAATAAATAAAATTTTGAAAAAATGGCAAAAGCAAATTCGAAATGTTTTAGAAACATCGAGAGCAAAACATACACCCCGCTGTTTGCGGATATTAACTTCTACAATATGGAACATCAAATCACATTTTATTTACCAATAGATTTCACGAGAAATAAGTAAGTAAAATCCTCCCCGAAACAGTATTCTGGTCACGGCCCTGATATGTATATAAAAACTAAATTTCTAAACGATCGATTGTTTTGACGATTCAAAATACACCCCAGTTCAGTGGCATACATAGCACCCCCGCGGCGCGCTATGGGGAGAGGGGCGTACCAGGTTGAAGGCGCACGATCCAGGAAAATAGCATTATGAGTTACATACAAAACATTTTTTACAACGTAATAGGGAGTGAGGGGGGGCGCACTTACAAAAATTGCGGGGGGGGGTGTCTATGTACGCTCTGCTGCCCCCGTTATTATTTGAATAGGTGTCCGGAAGAAGGGCCTATGTCATGATTTTCTGAATTTTGTTTTTTCATGGAATAAAAGCCTTTGTTAAGTCTAGTAACCGCCTTTGTTAAGTGTAGTAACCGTTGGCTTGCTTAGTAGTACCCAAAGAATCCGATAGATGCCAGGGAAATCACAAATTAATTTCCTAAAATAATTGGCACCTTTGTTTTTTCGCTCTCCTTCACAATTTAGAAATCATGACATAGGCCCTTCTTCCGGACACCTATTCATTTATCGAAGCTCAAATGTTTTTCAATCATGTGCAGAAAATATTAAAAATACTAGTTTCTCTTTTTTTAGGTGATACTTGTTGCCTTTACTCATAAAAAAACGGTATAAGGTCCGGAAGTAAAATTTTATTATACTAGACAGCAACTTAACTTGAAACTGACGTCACTACGGGCGGAGCCAATAAGAGCTCACAAGCAGTTAGCGATCTCCTCTCATTCGCTAAGTAGGCTGTGACTTTTTATCTAGTTCGTTTTTCATAGGCTAACGTCACGCTGACGTCACGATGTTTTTTGTCAAGTAACCTTGCAGTGCAGTATCCTTTCTTTATTTTTTTACAAGTACCTTCATGTTGTAAAGTGGAAATTGATGAACAGCTGAAAAAATGTGTGCATAGACTATGTATCTATATAATGTACTAGCTGACCCGGCGAACTCTGTTCCGCCTTAAAGGTAATAAATAAGCAAATTTTTTATTTTATTAAGTTTTTTTATAAGAAAATACAAAAAAAAAAATTGAGTACCTACATTAATCATCCATTATTGTTTCTGTATTTACAACATATTTTACTGCGCTCCAGAAGCTGTCAGAACATGTGCTTTATGTCGCCCGGCGACAGAGGCTCAAAAAAGGCTTAGTTTTAAAAAGATAATTTTTTCGGACTGCTTATCAACTGACTGCTCCATCCATAAATCCATCCCAACAAACTTTTGTATATATAATAGTAGTAAGAAGAACAGCCACTAAAATGCAGTCCAGGAGCTATCCCACCAAGCGCTTTCCACCTCTCAGCCTCACAGAGGCGTAAAAACTCTTAAGTGACAATCGTTTCTGACAGCTTATCACATATAAATTTCAAGGGAAGTAACGCGTTTGTATTAATTTACTTCACAAAAAAGTCAAACAACACTCAACGCACCGCTAACTTACAACCTGTTTACTGCGCTCCGGAAGCTGCCAGAACGTGTGCTTTATGTCGCTCAGCCATGGGGGTGTCAAAAAAGGCTTAGTAAAAAGGCCTAGCCAAGAATACAGAAAAGCTGGTAGCTAAATAGATAATTAGCAATAAAAAATATATTGCGGTCCTAAATTGAGATAAAAACTACCCTATCATTTAAGTTGGACCAAACTGAAACTGCGTGCAAAATTTGGTTAAAATCGGTTCGTAGCTGAGGAGTCCATTGACCACAAACACAGGGACACGTAATTTTTATATATTAAGATATGTATAACCTAAATTCGGTTGTTGTACAAATCTGTAAAATGACCAACATGCTTTAGTTTGTAAATACACACACATCATGTATGCAATATTTTATGATCTGTCCTGCTGTCAATGTTTTATCTGCATATATTTGAACAAAAATTTAATTTATAAACAATAGATTTTTTTTACGAGTCAAAATACACCCCAGTTTAGTGGCGTACGTAGCACTGCCATTGCGAGCTATGGGAGGGGGGCGCATTTACAAATCTTGCGAGGGGTGGCTGCTGCCCCCGTTATTATTTATCCAAGTTCAAATGTTTTTCAATCACGTGTAGAAAAGATTCAAAATGTCGTTTTTTTTTTAGTGATGCCTATCACCTATACCCATAAAGTAGCGGTTTAAGGTATAGGTACTGTAACATTTTTTCGCAAAACCTCCGTCGTCTCACCGCACGCGCCAAGTCCCTTCTGACTTTCTCGAAATAGGGGGGAAATACGAGGAAGTAGCAAACGAACAAAACTGAAGGCGTCGGGAAGTGCACATCCTAAACCTATCTCCCCTTTCTCAAATGGAAGCGTCCGTGGCTCCCAGGCGCACAATACGCAAACATACAGTAGTACAGCTTTGTTTGTATTAACAAAAAGAAAAATGTTTATTTTCAAGGAAATCACCTATACTCTATACCCATAAAGTAGCGGTTTAAGGTATAGGTATGTGCGTATGCTCGTATTTCATCATTCGGCACATTTCGGCATTTCATTCGGCAAATTGAGAATTTTCCTCCTTCCAAAAATTTAAGACCAGGGCGCCCCTGGTGGGGAGGGCTGTTCCCCGAAACATTGGGTTTGTTATAAAGCTCTAGATTAGCTGTCGCCAATCGCCAACTTTCATGGTAAAATGGCTACCAAAAAAAAAACAAGTCCCATTGCCCAAAAATGACGAGCATGTTTTCTTTTCTTTTTTTAAACAATATCGCGCTACGAAAATACTGTTATTCTAACACCCTTTCTATTTATTATACCTCTCGCTCAGCGCATGGTGAAACAGCCGGTTCACTTTTTGCGCTGCCTGGCCTCTCACGCCGAAAGGCGCTGGATCAAACCCGGCACCAGTCGGTCGATTTTTCATGATGCAGAAAATCAACAGCAACCATATCGTATGATTATGCGGCATGTGAAAGATCTCTGGTGGCATGGAGTTGCTCCTGACAAATTAAAATCCCGTTGCAGTTTCGCATCGAATAGAGCCCAGGTGCCTCCATCTAGTGGGGAAAACTGGGCGTCAAAGTTATCATGGCAATGGCACTCCGCCGATAGTGGTGCCACATAAAAGAATGGGTGCCGGTCTGGGGAATGCACTAGGTACCTGAAAATGGCAAGAAGCTAAATGAAGCCCCGTTTGAAACAAACAATTTTTTGCGCTATGAATATACATCATAAGAAAAATTGGCAACAAAAGTGAAAAAGTGGTGACCATTTTTATTGACTAGCCTAGAGCATTAGTTTTCTTTGTAAAAGTAATGCATACATTGTAAAAATACCAATATGCAATAAATCGCATTGCATATTGGTTTCAAAGTAATACATTGCCTTCTTTTTTAATTAAATCTGGCATGAGCAATTTAAACTGACCTCTTTTGAACGCAATATAAATCCAACAACCATGAGAACAAAAAAAAAAAAAACCATCAAATAATGAAAAGAAAAAACAGTTGTATCCCCCTCCCCTCTCACACACACTTTTTTTTTCTTTTTCAACGCTACGGCACACTCATTAATGCTCATTTTGGCAGTAATATAGCATGTAGCAATTGAATTCGATGCATGATAGTAAATAAAACAGGAATTAATCTAAAAACACACATTTATAAACAAACCAGCTCAGAGGCGTATTTGGACGTGAGGCCGCCCTGGGCTTTTGAAACTGGCCGCCCCCCACCCTTAAGGTGTTGAATTTCAGAGTTGTAAAAAAAAACTTTATTTACTTGACATAAAATGTATTTTCAAGGTAAACCGTGCAAAGCCCGGCCACACAGCTAGTTAAACATGAAATTTGTTGGTTGGTTGGTTGTTAATAACCAGCCAATTGGTAAAAATTCGTCTTTTGCGAATCTGAACTTTTACTACTACAAATCTGCTCTTACATTATTATAAATCAACATCTTTAGTACTTAATTACATTATGAACTTTCTTTCGAAATTTAAAACAGTTTTTGAAATGAATAATCTTCACATCCGTTTCAAAAACAGTTTTAAAAATTTTAAAAACTTGTTTAAAGATTTAAATGAAAAAAAAATGTTACTAGACCTTATCAACAACTTGCAATTGGAATAAAGTAAACGAATAACGAAATAACAATAATATTAAAACAATCCAACAGATGCAGCGACAGCGTTTGCACACTTTATGGTGCGACATCGATGTCGATGTTTTCGAAACAATTGTTAAAACATTGAACATTGTTAAAACATTGATGTTTTTACCATCGATGTTATGGTGTTGATTCTTTTCTCTAACATCGATGTTTTTTCAATGCCGATGTTTTATTAATGGAACCTAAAATACCCTTAAAAAATGTTAATACATTTACAGTGATGATGAAAACATCAGTATTAATCAGTTATTGCGATATCTATTACGTTAAAAGGGAGTTCTCTCTTTTGTCTTTAGCAGTCGACTTATATTGCGAATTATTAACTTTTTTTTTTGCTTTTTTTTCGGTATTATTTTTACATTTGAATACTTTGTCTTCGGTTTATGGCTGAGTAAAAAAAGATGAGCAGGAATTAAAAATTTCTCATAAAGTTTGGAGACTTGTGCCAACTGTTTTCCTTGAAAAATCTCTTCTCAGCATTCCAATGTTATTAAATAAAGAACAGTATTTAATTCTATTGATTGATGTAATTCTCGCGGCCGATCCGCAATGTTGTCTAAAAAAAAACTAAAAAAATGCCTTCACTTTGCATGGAAAAAGTGCCGCCCTCCACCCCCAATCGTGCCGCCTTGGGCTATAGCCCATTAAGCTCATACGTAAATACGGCACTGAACCAGCTTCAATACACCCTGAAATTGAACTACAATATTTCTAACCCTATTAACCGAGGGAACCACAGATAGTACGAGATTCAATACCGATTTTTTTTTCTTTGGGGCCAGGGCCCTGGATTAACGAGCAAATGGGGGCCGGCACCTGAATTTTCGCAAAATTGGGTCTTTGCATGGCTGCCCGGAAGTCCTTGAGGGCGGACTTACCATGTCGCGATTGCACGGTGCCCCCGACATAAGGGTCCCGATTAATACGAACATCGATGTTAGTAATTAGAAATCAAAAACAGACTTCGAAAAACAGACTACGATATGCAATATAACTGCCAACTCGACGATTTCGATCCATGGACAGCTGTTTCGAGCTTATTCTGCTCTCATCAGCATGGAATACGAAAGTAGTCTTTCATATTCCATGCTGATGAGAGCAGAATAAGCTCGAAACAGCTGTCCATGGATCGAAATGGTCGTGTTGGCGGTGTATTGCATGTTTCTGCCTTAGCCTATGCTTAGGGGCGGTTACTTACTGCTTTATAGAAGACTACGATGTTTGAAAAACATCGACCTTAAATAGGGGCGCCAAGAACTAAAATTTTGGGGAGGGGGAAAATCATCAATTTGCCAAATGAAGTTTTAATTTTGCCGAATGATAAAATACAAGCATGCACATCGCACACATGTCGTACATGTGTAACATTTAGTGAAAAAAAAACATTAGGCATCCTTGAAAAAACAAATTTAAAAACTAAAAAGACCAAATAATCTCAATATTGCAATATTGTCTTCAAATTGCTGAACCGTCAGCAAAATGTGCCGAATACTGAAATTATTGCGAGGTCACAGTGACCTCCCGTGACCTCCCATCGGGGCGCTCCGACCTAAAAAATAGACGGTAACAAGAGAAAAAAATTTCTGAAGAGAAATATACTGCAACTTCTGATTGACGATATAACTTTTTACCGCATATTTTTGTGAAACTTTTTTTTTTCTTGAAATAAAAACTATAGATGTCAGTAAAAACTTCGAATGCAAAACATCGACCTTTTAAATATCATCCACGGGAAAACATGGATTATAAAAATAGAGAACTTATTCTAATGAGATAGATAATGCACCCTACTGATTAAAAATGCAATTTCTTTAATTTGAACAATTCTTGCACGTTTTTTCCGAAACGTTTTATGAAATATACAATATCGACATCGAAAAACACATCGATATTTGAAAACCATCGAACGTAAAACATCGATGTTTTAACCAAACCCCGATGTTTCAAAACATCGACATCGCACCTCTACTGCGGGGCCCCCAAACCTGTAAATGCGCAATGTTGGTCATGCAACATTGAAGGCTGTAAAAAGATATTGACAATGGAGTTGTGAAGTCTTAATTTTAAAATATAGTTTTAGAAAACTAAAAAATACTCTTTTAAAGTTAATCAAAATATTTCACATGATACTCTCTCTGATTTCCTTCTGATTTTCAAAACCATTGAATATCCGTTAAGTTCACATGCACTTATAATACATCAACATGTAAAATAGTTTAGCCTTTAGTATTGATAATAGTATCACATATATTGCTTTTATATTTATTTGCAAAGAACGTGAATTTTATCTTTTATTCAGAGTTACCTACAAACAACTAAAACACTTGTAATACATCAACATGTAATAATATAGTTTAGCCTTTAGTATTAATAATATTATTAAAAATATTACTTTTATTTTTGTAAAGAACGTGACTTTTATCTTTATTCAGAGTTACATACATACAAACAAATGAAACCACATGTGAAACTAATAAGAGCGTATCAACCCATTTATGCCAAAGTTATTTTTAACAATTTTTTTCAGTTTTTATCTGTTTAAAACTTTTACTTGGAATGGTTTACATGCATTTTAGGCTTAAAATAGATCGCCGTTGCCATATTTATTAAGTTATTTAACGTCCTGTTTATGGGACACTAGGCAGATATGTACGCAAAATACGACCTTACTTGACTTTTGCAAAGAAACATTACAGAAGGCATCTGTGATCAATTTTAAGTAAATCATTTCAAAATAGTTTACTTTTATGAAAAATAAGTTCGCAAAAAACACTTATTTTCTGTGGTTACTCATGCTGGATCGTTGCTTGACTGATTTGTCTGAAAATAGCTGTCAATAAATAAACTCTGATGTCCAACTAGTGGTTCTATCTGCTTTTCTGAAGAAGGACTATTTAACTTGTGAAAACAGCTTGAGCAAAATGATATACTCATTACAGGTTTTTGTATGCAGTAACTACCAAGCGTCCCGTTTTTAGGCTACTGGGCATAAATGGGTCTAAAATGGAAACATTTATCTTACCATTTAATCAGTCGTAAAGACCTCTTTCAGCTCATCAGAATCCCTCTCAGTCATCCGGCCATTTCTCACTTAGAACAAAACACTTTCCCGCTCTTGGCACCAATAGATTCCAAACTTAAACTGTATATTTTTTGGGCTTGTTGCCAGATTAGTGACGTCAGATACCAGGATGAGTGTTTATTATGTCTATTATGACTTTCGTAGAGCTGATCAATGCGATTTGTTT
The DNA here is from genome assembly GCA_038373865.1 of Uloborus plumipes. Classification (NCBI taxonomy): domain Eukaryota; kingdom Metazoa; phylum Arthropoda; class Arachnida; order Araneae; family Uloboridae; genus Uloborus; species Uloborus plumipes. The sequence continues at coordinate 13,749 of JAXGGA010002354.1, read as the reverse complement.
TCGTTCTGTCTGGACTCGCACATTCAAATGTTTGCAAAAGCAAATACTTCAATGGGTGAGAAGGGTCGTTAGAAAAGAAAACAATAACAGTAATTAGTCAGAGGAAATAGCTCCGAATCCTCACCTGGCCCTGACAGCTGCAATGTCACGTGATTCCGAAAAAATAATACTAGAGGGCTTGTGATACCTCATATTTTAAACACACTTTTAACCCATTAATGCCTGACATTTTTTTCCCAAAGATATTTTGCACACTGGTAAACAAACTGTGTTTAATGGACAGGAAAAATGATAAAAAAATATTATGAAAAAAATTGTTTTATTAAGGAAAGAAAAATCGTCCCTCAAAAGTTACGATAGACCCCAGAGGATACATACTTGTTTTACTCAAATTTTTTTTCTGCATACGATATAATATTTAAAAAGACATTTTATAAGAAGAAATAAAATCAGCAATTAACATAAACTATGAAGCTGGGAATCACTTTGAAAACTTAGCTTTTTTTCTTGAGATTTTGAACGATGTAATTCTTGATAAAGATCATATTAAAACTGCTACAGAACACACTTTACAATGGTTATGTGCTGCAATCTGTTAATAACGAATTGAAAGAATACCAAGGTACTCATTGAATACTATTATTTGGTTGAAATGTTCATTTTGGGGAAATTCAAAACCCTTTTTGGACCGTCCTTTTAAAAGGACGCTAGGTATTAATGGGTTAATATTCGCAATATTTTTCGAACTACAGCTAACATACTTACGAGCTATTAAATCAATTTTAACACACTTACCTGAAAGTTAACTACTGCGTTGACTAGCCGGGGCACCAAGTTTCAAAAACTGCTGGAGGGAGGGCGATCTAGAAGTATGGAAATTCCCATAGGTAAGAGGGGGTCGACGGGTCCTCCCCCTTAACGTTCTTACATTTTTACACCATGAAAATGCAATTTTTCAAAAAAATTTGTGCGTATATCTAACATGGCGTTATCAGAGTAAAAGAACCCAAAATTTGGGAGGAAATTTTTCTAGTTTAATTAAACCATGTGACTTGTCTTCAGGGGCATTTTGACAGCTCTATTTTGTGGTGGGCCTTGCAGTTAACATACATTGCTCATGGAGGCCCGTCATTTCAAGTTTTTGGGGGAGGAGGGGTTCAAAGGGTGCAAACACAATGCAATTTCATCGAGAAACAACAAAAACCACTCTCATTTATGTGTCAATGCGTTGATTTCTCAAAGCCGTTAAGGGAGGCAATCAACACCACCCCCATAAATGACGGGCCTGACCAGGGTTGCCAAATTTAAGAACTGTAAATACGAGACAGGTTCTAAGGGGGGGGGGGGGCGCTGAGAGATGAATTCGAAAGGTTGAAAATTTTAATGAGTCATTAACAAAAATTTTGATTACAATTGATTAGACATAGAATTAAACCTTACTACTTGAACTTACTTTCAGAAGTTAACCTAAAACAAATTAAAAAAAATAAATATTCAATATCTTTTGGGAAAACCTTTTTTTTTTTTTTTTTTTAATCATATTTGCTGCTTGATTTTACTACTGCAATATTTCTTTCAAAGTTTTGTTGGTCTTTTGGTTGCCATAAAGCTTATTGTAACTTGTATTTTTGTCGCTCACTGTAAAAATTATGTATCTTCATGTTTTTAAAACGCGTATTTGTTTGCCAAATGGAATAACATTTAGTTACATCTTTTAGTATAAAACCGAAGCGAAGCAAATTTCAAAAGATTAAAATTAATTGCTTCAAACAATCTAGTGACTAATAATAACTGAGCATATCCAATTGAAAAATTGAGAAGAGCTTTTTACATAACAAGGCATAGTAAAATCATTACAAGCATAGTAAAATCATTCACTTTTACGACGAACGTTTGTTGAAATGATTGTCATAATTTCTAAGCTAAATGAATAGAACACTAACATTACTTCAAAACAGGAAAATAATTCAATCAATTTTCTTATCACCCTATTTCACATTTTCTGTTTTACTTCATTTTTTTCTAAAAATAATGTTTCGTTTTTGTAAGAAAAGCAGTCGAAAACTGTACAAACGCTGGTTTTCAAACTCTTTATTTTATGCAATGTGAAAAAAAAGGTACTGTATTTTAGTGATAGCTTGTAATTGCAAAGGATACATTATAATATTTAGAAATGACTACTGTGTCTTTTGGATCACTCTGTATGTAAGTGTCACAGAAAAGTGAGACAAGCCCAGCTTTATATAGTATCAAGTATTACAAATAATATTGAATCAAGAATGGATTCTTGATTCAAAGTGCATGCTTAATTTGCTGAGCTACTGAAAAGAAGCTCTAAATATTTAAATTTTTAAATTTTAGGTTCAAATCCAAAGCCTTTTTGCGGGGAGTTCGAACAAATCGAAGATTTGAATTACAGATGTCTAAAAGAGCTTGAAGAACTGTTTGAGCAATGTTTTTATTTTACTGCTCTTTTTTACATTATTACCATTTATATATTGTGTACAATTATTTTTAGCAACAAACATATATACAGTATAGGGTTGCATTTTTTAACATTTCTTGGACGTTTTTAACACCAGTTAACAATTTTATTTTATGCAATGTGAAAAAAAAGGTACTGTATTTTAGTGATAGCTTGTAATTGCAAAGGATGTAAGAGCGCCACCTAGCTTTGTATAAAACCGCCTGCATAGCACATCGCAGTGAGTTGGTAAGTGCAACTGCAAGTATGTTGTGCGATGCAAAAAGATGTTCATGCAGCTGCGAGTACGCTGCATCGCTAGTTTAATAAATATGTTACAGTCCACTTTGCTAGTATTACTTTGTGTGTGTGATTGTTTGTATTGAGCCAGCAAACTTCAAGAAAAGTAAACATGGCCAAGTCGACCCGGATTTAGAAATAACCGCTCGCACATAGAAAGTAACGCAGTTTGAAGTAAACGCCTTTAAGTATTTGTTCTCAAATTTGTACTTGAAAAGAGGTGAGTGCTTGTTTGACATTTCAAATCAGTGACAGCTTAGGATTCGCAAAATGTCCAAAGACGCGAAGGAAACAGAACTGGAGCTAACACGCCTTAAAGCAAAACGTTCAATTATTAGACGAGCAGTGACTAATTACCTAAAGAAAATTGAAAGTAATGTGCAAGATAAAGACCTTAATGTTGAGGAACTGAGAGAAAATCTAGAATTGTTAAAACTAAAAGAAGCGGAATTGAAAGAAATTAACGTGCAAGTCGAAAATTTAATTGAAAACATTGAGGATTTCAATGCCGAGTTAGAAGGTGCAAGTGCATATGACGAAAAGATAGCAGTACTTAAATTTCGCGCTGAGAGGAAACTAAACGAGCAACCAAGCAATTCTAGTGTGAATAGTACTGAACGGGCAAATTACGCGAATGAAACTATAAAGCTGCCAAAACTTTCCTTGCCAAACTTCAGTGGCAATATTATCGATTGGCTAACTTTTAAGGATTTATTTAACGCAACAGTAACAAAGAATGAATCTCTATCTGACGCTCAAAAGCTCCAATATCTAAAAACCTCGTTGAAAGGTGATGCGGCGAAAATTGTAAATTCGATTCCAATTTCCGATAGTAATTTTAAAATTGCATATAATTTGTTAGATGAAAGGTATTCGAATACTAGAGAGCAAACTTTCGCTCATATTAAACGCTTTCTTGATCTCCAAATTATTCAAAATGAATCTGCTGCTAGTTTGTTGACCTTAGTAGATAATGTCAATGAAATAATTCGGTCACTAGAAACGCTGGGCCAAAAGGTTGATAATTTTGGGGATACCTTAATGTTGTATTTAGTATTGCAGAAATTAGATACTTCCACTAAGTTATGGTGGGAACGCCAGTCAAACAGTTCTAAAATTCCGAAGTTGAAAGATTTGATTGATTTTCTAAAGAGCTATGCTAGAACTCTTCAAAATAGTAAAAGCTCAGGAGCTAAGGTGCAAAAGCAAACAAATGTTAAAACTAGTACGTTCGTTGCTGTTTCCGTATGTTCATATTGTAAAGATAATCATTACATATCAAAATGTCCAAAATTTTGCAATTTATCTGTTCCGCAAAGATTTGAATTCGTAAAGCGTAAAAAACTTTGTTTCAATTGTCTTTCAAATATGCATGTAATTAGAAAGTGTAAAAGCAGTGGTACTTGTTTCAAATGTAGGAAAAGACACCACAGTATGTTGCATTACGAAAAAGATAATAGTTCGAAACCTAGTTTTCCCTCGGTAGATGCAAAAGAATTTGTTCCTAGTTCAGTAGAAATGGGTTCAGAGTTAAATCGTAGAAATGAAGTTACTCCTATAGTATCTGCAAATTATTCAAAGGGTAATCAATTGGAATCTAGTTTAAATAGTAATTCATCTGTTCTTTTATGCACTGCTGTAGTTAAGGTAAGAAATTCTCGGGGTGAATTGGTTAATTGCAAATGTTTGCTTGATACAGGATCAGAAAAGAATTTCATTCGTAAAGAATGCGCTAGGAAATTGGGGTTAAAATTAAACACTGCTCAAATTTCTGTTTCTTGTTTAGGAAATTTTAACACCATGTGCAATGGAGCAGTTGAGTTAATATTTTCTCCTCATTTTGACAATGAACTTAAAATATCGACCTCCGCTTACGTAATTGATAAAATTTGCGGGGAATTACCAAATTCAACTACGCCTTTGAAATTTTTCAACGAATATCGGGATTTGTTGTTAGCGGATCCTACTTATTTTAAGAAAGATAAAATAGACATTCTACTTGGAGTGAATGTATTTTTTTCGCTAGTTAACGGGGAGGTAATAAAGCGTAATGAATATCTTCCGTTCGCAGTAAGTTCTAAATTAGGTTGGATAATCGCAGGAGCAACTACATTAAGTTGTTCTGACTTAGAGAAAAGTTCTGTTCATAGTTTACATGTTACTACTGATGAGTTAGTTAGGTCTTGAAAACATAAAATTGAACATAAAATTGAAACTGTAATTTTTGGAACAACTTAACCTCAAAATAATGCATGTGAATATCACTAAGAATGGGGCTTAATGGGTTACCCATAGCCAGACCATCTGACATAGTGTAAAATTTCCCATTGAAAGCAAAAGAACATTGCTTAATACATGTACGGGTAAGGAAAATTAATTCCTCAATTTCCTTAGAGGTGAAATGAAATTCTGAAAGTCTTCTTTGAAGGCATAACAATGCACCCTCGATTGGAACATTCGTAAATAAGGATTGAACATCAAAAGAAGCCATAAAGGAATCATTAGGAACGAAATTATGAATTTTCTTAAAATCTACAGAATTTTTAACGGTGAATAAATTATTAATTCTAAGTGGAGAAAACACAGAGACTAAATATTTAGCAAGTTTATAAGAAGCAGTACCGATATTGGATACAATCGGTCTAAATGGAATACCAGTTTTATGTACCTTGGGTAAAGCATAAAATCTAGCACAATTAGCAATAGAGGGAATAACATTGACTATCAAAACAAACAAGACAATGCTAACAAACAAGCATTGTCTTGTTTGTTTTGTTAATATCCAGTTTTTGCTATTTATACTATCTTTTGTTCGAATGTGTTGCTTTTATCGGATGATTTTTCATCCTAAAGCTCACCACTTCTTGCATTGAAAAAGGGGCTCCTTGCAGCCCCGAAACACGTGTCTGCAGTATCTCTGCTTATTTGTGCCTATTTTACGTTGATATTTTCTCTACTACATCAATAGCACAAAGGTATTTGTAAACTTTATTTACGGCTTAAACGGGCCTTACGTTCCCTTTCTGTTTTCGTTGTTGTCTTTTGTTTTTACCTTGTTTTGGTTACATTTGAGTCTTGTTAATGGTTTTTCTTTTTCTCTTTTAACTGTCCTGATTATTGTTACTGTTAGATTGTTCGTTTGTTGTGTTATTTTCGTTTTGATTCATGATTTATTATGTCTCAAGTTAATAGGTTTTGCAATCTTCGCGTTAAAAAGTTCCGATTTTTGAACCATTTGATGTTTCTTCAAGAATGTAGGCGCAAGAAAATTATTCCGAATTTTATCTCGTTGAAATGTAATTTACCTCGTTCTGTCAAGATTGACAAAGTACTTTTTCGGTCGAAATTAGCTCTACTTAGAGCTTCGATCCAGGAAACTAGGAAACGATTATCTTTTATTGAACGTGAACTCTACAATTTACACCTTTCTATTTCAAATTCTATTTCTGATTTTGATTCTGTTGATAGAACCTCTTGGTCTAGAACCCTTCGTTCTTCGGAGAAACATCAAGTTATTTTGAAAAAGAAAATGGCTAAACTCCGTAAAAACTCGCATTCTGTTATGTCTGATAATTTACCGGTGGTTAATAAAAATGCTGTTGTTAATCTTTCCAGTGTTCCTTTAACTAGTTCTCAAATCGAGGCTCTAAAGTGTAATGATAATTTTTCTGTGGCTAGCAAATCTTCTTTTTCGAAACTTATTGCTCCGATTGAGAAGGCTTTTAAACACAGTGCCTTATCTTCCACTCAAAAAGAGTGCGTTCGGCATCTTATTGCTTCTAATGTTGACTTTAATTTTAAAATTTCTAAACCAGCGTTTGTTAATACTGTGAGTCGTAATGTAAAGAATTTAATTTCTAAGTCAGATTTGGTTGTTACCAAAGCTGACAAGGGTGGTCAGATTGTTGTTCTTGACAAATCATCTTATGTTGATAAAACTAATGATTTGATTTCTTCTGGTCCGTATTTTGAAATTTCGAAAGATCCTAGTGACAAAGAGTTAAGAACGATTTCTTCTGCGGTTAAGTCTGTTCAGTCTATTCCTTTGAGTGTTAAACGATCTGTTATTCCCTCTATTGCTAATTGTGCTAGATTTTATGCTTTACCCAAGGTACATAAAACTGGTATTCCATTTAGACCGATTGTATCCAATATCGGTACTGCTTCTTATAAACTTGCTAAATATTTAGTCTCTGTGTTTTCTCCACTTAGAATTCATAATTTATTTACCGTTAAAAATTCTGTAGAATTTGTTAAGAAAATTCATAATTTCGTTCCTAAGGATTCCTTTATGGCTTCTTTTGATGTTAAATCCTTATTTACGAACGTTCCAATCGAGGGTGCATTGTTATGCCTTCAAAGAAGACTTTCAGAATTTCATTTCACCTCTAAGGAAATTGAGGAATTAATTTTCCTTACCCGTACATGTATTAAGCAATGTTCTTTTGCTTTCAATGGGAAATTTTACACTATGTCAGATGGTCTGGCTATGGGTAACCCATTAAGCCCCATTCTTAGTGATATTTACATGCATTATTTTGAGGTTAAGTTGTTCCAAAAATTACAGTTTCAATTTTATGTTAGGTATGTTGACGACTGTTTTGTTTTAATGAACCATAACCAGTTTCAAAATGACGATATTTTAATCGTTTTAAATTCTATAGATCCTCATATTCAATTCTCTTGTGAGAAAGAACAGGATAATTGCATTCCCTTTCTTGATGTTCTAGTTTCTCGTACAGAATTCGACTTTGAAACTACAGTTTATCGCAAACCTTTTGCTGTCTCGTTACCTCCTCATCGACTTTCATCTCACCCTCCTAGTCAAAAATATGCTGCATTTAATTCTTTTGTTTACCGTGCTATTAATCTTTGTTCTTCACCGGAACTTCTTAATGCTGAACTCGACTATCTTAAAGCTGTGGCAATTGATAGAAACTATCCTCATACTTTGATTGATTCCATTTTTAAAAAACTTTCTAACAAATCCGAAAGGAATATTGTTGAGAGAACTGTCATCAGAAAGAATTTGGTTGTTTTGCCATTCTTTCCCTCTGTGAGTTATCAGGTTGCTAAGATTCTCAAACGTTTCAATTTCCAGGTGGTATTCTCTCCAACGAATAAACTATGTTTCTCTTCTCTTAAAGATCCCATTCATCCTCTTAACAGTTGTGGTATTTATAAAATTAATTGCATTTGCAATCTCTCCTATATAGGACAGACGCGACGGGCTTTGAAATTCCGCTTAAAAGAACATCAGAATTATGTGAAAAAGCAACAATTAAATAAGTCTAGTATTGCGCAACATTGTTGGGACAAGAATCATTCTTTCGATTTTAATTCCTTTCAAATTGTCCAAAAATGCCCCAACCCATCAGATCTTGATTTTTGGGAATCCTTCCACATATTGAAAAACAGTTCTGACTTAGTTAACGATATAAATGCTATTCCTTATTTTTCTGCTGTTTGGCGTCCGTTTGTATAAATTATAATTGTTAGCCCTTTGGCTTTTCGTGTCGCTTATCTTTACATTTTCAATTTTTGCTCACATTTTTGAATTAATTTAAAATTTTATTTCATTTTATTTCATTCTGTTTTCTTCTGCTGTTTTTTCTGTGTGTTACAACTGCTTCGGTACATAATTTTCCTATTCGCAAATTTATTGCTAATTTATTCATAAGTGGTTTCATTTTTTGACAATGTTTATGATCTATCGGATCTTTTGGAAATTTATTTCTTAACTGTTTTTTCTTGATGGTTTCATGTAATAAATTTCGGCTCTAAGCATTGTCTTGTTTGTTTTGTTAATATCCAGTTTTTGCTATTTATACTATCTTTTGTTCGAATGTGTTGCTTTTATCGGATGATTCTTCATCCTAAAGCTCACCACTTCTTGCATTGAAAAAGGGGCTCCTTGCAGCCCCGAAACACGTGTCTGCAGTATCTCTGCTTATTTGTGAATATCTCAAAGTTTTTCCTGTGTGGGTTCCCCACGAACGATGCGTGTAATTGCATAAAATGCTTTTTTTTTTTTTTTTTGACTGCTAGGGGCTATTTATATAGCATTTTTGTTATTTTTATGCATTCCATATAATTTATGTTCAATCTCAGCAGTTACATTTGACAGTGCTATTCTTTATCTTTATGGTACTCCAAGCGGTGTAAGAGAGTAAAAAAATGCATGCATTTATGAAGTACTGTCGGTCCCGCTTCAATGAATACTGTCGGTTCCAAGAAATATTATTCGATAAAGTGGGGTATTCGATTAAACGGGGATCTTTAACATTGCCTCTACGACATAGGAAATATTCGGTGCCGAGATATTTTCTTATAAGCGGGGTATTCGTTTATCTGTTACCCGATTAAGCGGGGAAGACAGTATTACTTTTAATGCATGTACACGAGTAGGTACACGTACCGACTATTTTGAGTTATTAAAAAACATTGATTATCTAACGGGCGTGCAAGGAAGTAGGTTGGGGTATACATCAGATTTCTAGCAATGTTTTCTCATATTAATGAAGCGGCATATTCAACTCTAACAGAATTCTATCACGTTGAATATCCACCAGCAGTACCGTCAAAAATTTCCTTTGCCCCTCCCGAAACAGTATTTCTTGCTATGCATCTGGTAGATGCATAGAATCGAACACTATCGAGATATAGAGAATGCCATCGAATCGAACACTATCGAGCTGAATAAGGCCCAATTATTAGGCTTGGTCGTTTTTGCTCGTTTAAACATTCCATGTGACATACACTGTCAAAACCAGTGGTCGGAAGTAACGCCCTACATGTAGCTAAACTACTGTAGTAGCTACATTTTTTAGTAGTTTGTAGTGTAGCGCACTACTTTTTAAAAAAAGTAGAGTAGTGAGTAGCGCGATACAAAAAAATAGTAATTTGTTGCGTTTTCTGGGAACTACTTTTATGGGCGATTCTCTGTAAACTCGTCATTTTTCACATGAAATCTGTCCGGGCACAGTTTTTTTTAATGTTCGTATAATTATAATACTATTGCTCAGAAAATGAATCTATTACTTTGGTTTGAAAGAGGGCCAATTGCAGTTTGTGTTTTTCTGGTAAATCATGATAGGGGGTAAGTCCCCCGCCTAGTATAACTAGGCAGGGGACTGTGCCAGGTGACTATGTTTTCGCTCTTTGTTGCGAAATATCTGCAAAACTATTGGAACATTAGTTACGAGACTACCTATAAATTTAGGCACAAATCGTGGACATCATAACTAATATGTTTTATAATTAATTAATTGACATTAATAAAATCACTTCCCAGAGGACTGTTTTTGCAACGACCCTGATGCATATTTTCATCACACATGTGGCTCTCAAACTAAGCAAAGTAGCGTTTCAACACCGTTCTCGGCGATTTCGGCAAATTCACACTGATTACTTTAAACTTCATGCCAAAAAGAATTTGCAAAAGTTAGATTTTTCGTGTTACAGCTTTGAATTTGTTGCAGGGGACTGTTTGAAAAAACTCCGGACAGAATTTACATGACAATTTTAAGTTTTAGAAATACGCAATTATACCTTATTTCATAAGAAAAATATAGCTTCATTATTCTATTTTGAGATATTAATTGCCAAATTTATGTAGTGTTAATAGGTTTTTGAATACTACTTAACAGTGACTATGGATTGGGACAGCCAGGGGACTTTTTGGCGCTTAGATAATTTCTAAAAAAAAAATTAAATTGTTATCACTCCAAATACAATTGGGCCACAAAGTATTAATGCTTTACTTGTATTAAGAGCGATAATTACTTTATTACACTTTACTATTTTTAAAATACTCAGTTCGGACAGCCAATTACTAATTTACAGAGATCCACCCTTATATTAAAAAAATAAGATGAAAAAAAAATGAAAAAAAATTTAAAAAACAGAACGGAGGGAAAAAAGGTTTAATTGACTCTTAACTGGTGCAAATCTAGCACTAGAACAGCAGCAGACGCAATGAGAAATTAGAACCATACATCGTTTTGACGAAATACTGTTTGATATCATCGGTTCATTTGGTATCATAATTTTATATTTCTTCAAATAATTTTCTTGTTCCTAAATATTTTCTGGCAAGAAATTAAAAAAAAAAAAATTGCAGGTTGAAATTCTTTCAATCTTTTAAACTTTCGAATGCTTTCTTGTGGCGAATATTCCTGAAAATTGTTTTTAAAAAAAACATAAAAGGAACCATTTTTAGCAAAAAAAAAAAAGGAACCAAAAGAAAAAGTAAATTCATTCAAAGAAAATTCCTAGTTCTATTCCATATTGAAATGAGTTAATTTATTAATATAAACCACTTTTCGAAGTTTTTCGGTCAATCCTCAGACGGTGTATGCTTTTTATTTATTTTTTATTTCTTAAAAAGTAGCAAAGTAGCGACTACTATTCAAAAGTAGTTTGTAGTCGCTACATTTTAAAAAAGTAGTTGTAGTTAACTACATTTATAACAAAGTAGTTGGCTACAAAAAAAATGAAGTTTTTCCAACCACTGGTTAAAACTACAGGCTGCATGTGTCGCGCATTTAAGGGTCAAAAGTTGTCGCACCAGCGGCACCCAATAAAGGTTGTCACCTGACTCCCTATGGCACCCTTGAAAGTGATATGGGCTCGCTATGGCACATTTAGGGTGTCATAAGGCACCCATAGGGTGCCACTTGATTCTATAGGGATTTAAGTAGCACTCTTCAGGGGTGCCACTGGTGCGACAACTTTTCACCCTAAAAGATGCCACATGCAACCTGTAGTTTTAACAGTGTACGATCTATTTGAAAGCTTTTTAATCGAATCTTTTAAGCGTTATATTTTCCAAGATAGTTTCTAATTGTGTCTAAAATTTTACAGAACATATCGAGATGATACTGTGTAATATAATTGGTACATTCATCTTTTCACTTTTTTGTCTCTATTTTTTAGGTCAACTCGTTGGTAATATTAGATATGAAGAATCTGCCGTAAGTTTCTTTTCTTGTTAATGCAATCTTTCCATTTTCAACACCCCCTACCCACGGTACACTGTTATAACTACAGGTTGCATGTGGCACCTTTAAGTGTGAAACGTTGTAGCATCAGCGGTACCCCCTGAGGGGTGCCACTTGACTCCCTTTGGCACATTTGAAGGTGCCATTTGGCTCCATGTGGAACCCTAAAGGTGTCTTTTGGCACCCCATGGTACCCTAAGGAGCCAAACGGCACCTTCAAGGGTGCCATAGGGCTCCATGTGGAACCCTAAGGGTGTCTTTTGGCTAATGCAGGACCCTAAGAGTGTCTTTTGGCACCCCATGGTACCCTAAGGAGCCAAACTGAACCTTCAAGGGTGCCATAGGGCTCCATGTAGAACCTTAAGGGTGTCTTTTGGCTAATGCAGGACCCTAAGAGTGTCTTTTGGCACCCCATGGTACCCTAAGGAGCCAAACGGCACCTTCAAGGGTGCCATAGGGCTCCATGTGGAACCCTAAGGGTGTCTTTTGGCTAATGCAGGACCCTAAGAGTCTTTTGGCACCCCATGGTACCCTAAGGAGCCAAACTGAACCTTCAAGGGTGCCATAGGTCTCCATGTGGAACCCTAAGGGTGTCTTTTGGCTAATGCAGGACCCTAAGAGTCTTTTGGCACCCCATGGTACCCTAAGGAGCCAAACGGCACCTTCAAGGGTGCCATAGGGCTCCATGTGGAACCCTAAGGGTGTCTTTTGGCTAATGCAGGACCCTAAGAGTGTCTTTTGGCACCCCATGGTACCCTAAGGAGCCAAACTGAACCTTCAAGGGTGCCATAGGGCTCCATGTAGAACCTTAAGGGTGTCTTTTGGCTAATGCAGGACCCTAAGAGTGTCTTTTGGCACCCCATGGTACCCTAAGGAGCCAAACGGCACCTTCAAGGGTGCCATAGGGCTCCATGTGGAACCCTAAGGGTGTCTTTTGGCTAATGCAGGACCCTAAGAGTCTTTTGGCACCCCATGGTACCCTAAGGAGCCAAACGGCACCTTCAAGGCAGGCCCGTCATTTAGGGGGCAGGGGGGGTCAATTGCCCCCCCCCCCCTGACTTTGAGAAATCAATGTATTTATCTATAAGTGGGCGTGGATTTTAATGTTTTCCGATGCAATTGCATTGTGTTTGGACCCTTTGCCCCCCCCCCCCTGGAAAAACTTGAAATGACGTCCCTGCTTCAAGGGTGCCATAGGGAGTGAAGTGGCTCCCTTCAGGGGGTGCCGCTGGTGCTACAACTTTTTATCCTTAAAGATGCCTTGCGCAACTTATAGTTTTAACAGTGTACGAAACCAACAATTTCCACCTAATTTTTCATTTCAGGGCGATTCGGAGATTCTGACCACTGAATCCGGGAGGCCGGTCGGAGACAGGTGGAATCTTCTCACCGCTGGGCCCCGGGGTCTTGATGCATTTGACCAAGCAATAAACTCTGGCAAAATGGGAGAATATGGTGAAGGGACGGAATCAAATCGGAGAAGGCAATTTTATGCGAACACACAATTCCGTTTAGGGGAGGAACTTGTGTAAAATATTCTTCCATGAACAAAACAAAATATGTATATTAATAATAATATTTTTTTTTAATTAAAACAAGAGTTTAATTTCATTCCTTTTATTAAACGTAATGTGCCTATGCCACAAGGTATCTATGTGAGAACGGACTTGAATGAATCTACTGCAGAACGTAAGTTTCCTTATAGAAATTGAATTGGTTCGTTATGTTTTTAGCTAGCAGATCAAGACCAGATATCTTATTTTCAATTACAGTAAACTCTCACTTATGCGCCGGTCCAAGGGACCAACAGAAAAAAGGTGCATAAGTGAGAGAGACGTATAAGCGAACAAGCCTATTTACAGGACTAAAACGCAACGTAGGCTCTAATGAGAGAATGAATAAGAAGTTTCTATACAAAAGGGACATATTAGTACGGTTTGGCAATTACTGTAACGTAACTACAATGATAAAGAGAAAACAAAA